>CAHIKZ030005362.1:1932500-1960000 GCA_903632075.3 Acanthosepion pharaonis
GTAGTTATGGTGGCCAGTTTGACTTGTATGTATCTCTTTGAATTTCATTCGTAATCAATTTATGTACCTATTCTTTTTCCCCCTTTTTTGCTTTTATTGCTGTTACCAATCCTTTTTTTTTTTTGCTTTTCAAAATTTTTCTTTTTAATTGAAGTGAATTTAGTCTACCCCCCCTTTTTTTTTTCTTTTGAAAACTTTGAATATTAACGCTTTAAATTTCAAGCATGTATTTGACGCTAACTCAATTCTTGGAGTGTTTCGACTTCTTTACGAAGTAAAGTATCATATTAACATTGCCCACTACCTCGGTCTTGGGTTTTAAATTCGGACGTATATTTTTTCAGACCTGTTAGGCTAATATGTAAATTTAAAATTTTCCTCATATACGATTATATATTGTAGGTAATCTGACTTATTCTGGTTTTGGTAACCAGGGCGATTAAAATAATTCTTCGATAATTGTCTGATATTGTTTTAATAGTGGGCAATGGAACATATATTAAGTTAAAACTTAAAAAAAAGAGACCTAATCATTATATTTTATTCCCTCGCCTTACGAACTCTGTGTGTACAAGGTATTTTGATGAAACAGATTTGGGGCCGAGTAACTCATCATATATATATATATATATATATATATATATATATATATATATATATATATATATATATATGTGTGTGTGTGTGTAAGTATTCCACAGTTGAAATGTCAGCGACTAAAACAGACTACCTCTCACCAAGTTCTTCCGAGTGAGGCGGCTTGTTAGCGAGTCAGTAGGACGAAAAATAGGATCTAACAAAGGCAGAGGAACTCTCTGAATCAACGGCAAGTTAACTAGATGTGGTATCTTCATAAACCACCTTAGAGAAGCCAACAGGAAATCACTCCACTATTAATCCCACGATACACCATGGCACATAACACACACAAATTGAAATCGTGAATGGGTTTAACTCCTCACCCGGTAATGACAGACATGGCCAACAGGTATCAACTGACGGTCGTCCTGTGACTGCAAGCTAAACGGCGTAAAGGGGATAAAATTCCTCGAAATATATCCCTCGCCCGGAAAGGAACGACATGAACGGCAAGTGTCACTGGACAGTTATCTTGCGACTGCTCGCATCAAACAAAAAAATAATTCGCAAGTCATGAAACATTCGGACGTTGAACAACTGCAGGCCGTTTAATATTGTAAAACAAGAGATGAGTAGGCTAAAAATCAACATCGTAGGTGAATGTGAAACCACAAGGCCAAACAACGGAGATTTTGTCAGCGACAAGCACAGGATTATTTATGAAGGCGGAGAGAAACAAGATAAAGGAGTAGGATTGATACTAGATAATGTATGTAAGAAATGCGGATACTATCCGAAAGAATTCTGGTAGTCAAGCTGAAAAGAAAGCATTTCAACATATCTATCATAATAGGGTTCTGTCACAATGCCATGTGTCCTCGAGGACACATGGCACAGTGGAAAAAGACGTTGGTTAGATCCAGTAACAGAACTCAAAGAGTGTGAGTTCAATACTCGGTTAAGGCAGTGGAGAACTTTCAGAGGGAAATTAACGAGATAACTGATAACTGACATCCATCAAGCATGGCACGTGGAACTAGAACAGTCTACCCCAGTGAGCGAAATAAAGGGTTCAGTTCGACATTCCAACCACCTGAAGAAGGCCGGAGCGTACAACGGCCGAATCGTTGTGATAAATATGGCGACAAAGATGAGGACAATAGTCCGAATAATGTAAATAATGTACATAGTACCTCATCTCAAAAATATAGATAGACTATATATATATATAAATTAGTGGCATTTCTATTTGTGCTGTCTTCATTAATTTTCTAAAAATCAATAATGCTACGTATAAAAATCTATGAGGTACAATAAAATGTTGTATTTCTATTTCAGTAAAACATTTCTTTATTTGGATATTTAAAAAAAACATAACAACCTGTTTGCTCACAATTCTCTTCTATAATATATTTTTATATGATTAATGTTTGTGGGATTTGCAATCTTGACAGACAGCTGACTCTCCTATATTTTTTCAGATTCTAAATCGTACTTTTATTTTTCTTTTGTAGATGCGACTCACTTCCGGTTGAATATATGTGTCTACGAGTCGCACTTGCCCTGCTACCCGTAACTATGCCTCGTCTTATATCTGCCTCGTTAGATTAAAAAAAAAGATTTATTGTTTTGGAGACGACTTCGTACGGATTAGGCAAAATCAGTCCACACCATTTCTTCCGAGAAAGCAAGGATAAATCTGATAGTATCCCTAAAGTGCAAAACAGTACATTTGGATTACTGTTGATATATATATATATATATATATATATATATATATATATATATATATATATATATATATATATATATATATATTGCTTGTTATCTGGTTTAATATAAAAGATGCGGATTCATGATCTTTGTTTGCTTTTGAGGTCGAATATCTTATCTCTTCAGCGATTTGTATCATAATGCAAGACTTAATAGATGGGATATGATGAGTAATGTGATAAGAATTTTGAAATATGCTTTTACGCCTCATTATAATTCCTAACGTTTATATCTCGCATTCAGGTTCAACTTGGAATAAAAGAAAATTGATATAAGTATTGTGAACATGAAAACAGATATCCGAAATTATGGAAATACGAATGTTCATCTTTTCTTTTTTTGACTTGGCAGTGAATAAATTACTAACATAAAAGACGAAAAATATTTTATTATATAGATAGCCATTATGCCTTCTTAAATTAACTTCTCCGGTGTAGACGTGTATAAACGTTTTTACCGAATGTCTCTTTTTTTCAGAGTATGACGAATGAAAGCGTCCAAAACATATCGTTCAAATACCATCTCCAGACGTGTTTATAGTGTCGATCTTTATTCTTTTTAACCACTTAGCTTGGAAATCTGTCCGTTTGTCAACTCATACGTTTGGTAGAAGTGCTAGCCACCGCTCTTGTGCTTCATAAGACTCACTTTCTTAATTATTATATTAAATCAAATAAAATATTCGCCTGAAAATGAAAGGTTTTTTCCTAAAGCAATTGGCTGGGGAGGGGTTGATATACCGTTACAATAACGGTCTCCATTATACGGATTCTGACAGAATATACCTCCCACATAATGCTACTAAGATATTAGCTAAGTGAAGAAACCAGTCATACTAATGTGTTACCAAGATATGGGTGGTATTTCTGGCGAAACCTGTATTAACGAACTGTATCAAAACATAAGATCATTAGGAAATAACTACAGTGTATGGGGGCACAGACAAAATCTAGACCCTGTCAGTTAATCTCGCATCAGATGTAGCTCTAAAACCTTAAAGGAGTGGGAAAACGGCTTGTAGCTTTAAATAGCTCCAAAACCAAAACTAGACCTTGAAGTTTTATCTATCATGACGAACCGTTGTTCTTTCAGCGACACTCCTTGTCTTGAAAACCTATTTGGATAATTAGGTTGAACCTTCACGGCTAGGATCCGAGATGCCAGCCGGTTATGTGCCATGCGTGATACACGCGTAGGCGATTTATGTATCTTTCGATACATGACTGATGAGGCTGATCTTTTTTTCCCCCGCATTACCTTTCCATTTCTTTCTCTGGTAGACAAGTTGCCATCCAAGTCTATAGAACCTATTTACCCATAAGGGGAGGGGGAGAAAAATTGGATACTTAAATGAATGTAATTTATTCGACAGGAATTCGAACTCGGTTCTCGGATTCCTCAATCCGAGCCGCTATCCATTACTCCACCGTGCCTCCCTTATACGCCACATATATTACAATAAAAAAAACAAAACATTCAAATTTCGTCCATATTCCATCGGTGTCAAGTTAGTTTCACGTGAACAGCTTCTTCCCACGAACCCCTACCCTGTGGAACCGACGAAAATGTTTACTTGATTACTACAGTGTAACCCGGATATAAGAGACCCGGATATAAGAGAAACCCGGATATAAGAGACTTCTTCTCCGGTCCCGACAAATCGCTTATATCCGGGTTACACTGTATAATCTAAATCTGTCCAGATCTAGGTTTAACCTTTATCTCCCCCTCCTATCCGTATAAACTGCCACTTAAGTCACTGTAATAAATGTTCCCTCGGGCCTTGTAAAGAGTGAACCTTAATATAAGAAAAAAAGTTCAACCCAGGCATGAGGTGGATCTTAGGTAGAGGATCCATCGTGAAAGATGCTGGAAAGATGACCGGTTCTTGTATCGAACCAGAACGTACCTAACTCCTCCTGATATGCCCTCTCTTTAAAAGAGACAAATCAAAAATTAGTACTGCTGCTATAGCTGGGATGGAACTGTCCAGTCCACATTTTCCAACCTTGATTTGAGTTCAAAATCTTTTACGAAGCCTCGAGTACGTTGAATTACTTTCAGCCCCTTTCTTACAGACGGATCCTCTCAAGCCTCTCCTGATTCCAACAAATGACAAATGATCAGACGTGATACACTCATTAGTTACACAATTTCAGACCTTTAAAACTAAGAACACTTTGCTTCGTAAACCGGAACGAACCATCCATATTTCCTAAATATAGCAGTGGTACGGAGGATTGGAATTCGGACATATTATTCACAAGAACCGCCTCTACTTCGTGGAATATCCTCCTGAGAAGATAACTCCCCGATCAATTTACTGCTTATAATTATATATATTATATTATATTCAGGCCGGTAAATGTTATTTAATACTATTTATTATAAACATAGCATTTACTTAAATACTTGTATCTATAAAAAGAATGTTAAACATAAAAATGTCTTTAATAAATTGTCGGACTTTATCCAATTCTTAATGTATGGCGTCATTTGTTTACATTTGATAGGCCAGAGTAGTTATGAATGTACGAGATTCATGGAAGATTGAAGTTTATAAACAGTAAATTCGACCTTGCCTACCGAACGCTCCTTTGTGGCCGAGTCGGTTAAGGCACGTCAGCATAAATGACGGTTCCGTATAGGATGCAGGTTCCATGAAAATTTCTCGGACATTCAAGCCTGTAAATGTTATCTAATACTGTTTATTATAAACAGAGCATTTACTTAAATACTTGTATCTATGAAAAGAATGTTAAACATAAAAATGTCTTTAATATATATATATATATATATATATATATATATATATATATATATATATATATATATATATATATAAACAGAGTGGCAACAAAGTCACTATTCAGTTACTTACGGTAACAATTAAGACAAAGCAGTAGTCCATAAATTTATTATTAAATAAGTTATTTTATTTAATTTTGCTTGTGGTCTTAATTTTTTTTTTTTCTTCTGGGCGTTAAATATGTAGAAATTTCCAAATGATCTGTATGCTGCACCGCTTTCGGCTGGACTTTTATCTATTATCAAGGAGGTTTTATTTTTACTTTTCAATGAATATATGGATTGTTTTATGCTTATACTACAGTTATCGGAATGTTTTATTTGTCTAACACGGTCATCTGTCGCTGTGTACGGAGTTGATATAATTGAGTGTGGGAAACAAGAAATTTATAAAGACACAAGAAAAAGTTAGATAAAAAAAAAACCCAAAAAACTTAACCTCAGTAACTTGTCAGTCTATTTTAATGAACATTTTATAAAAGACGGATTTGATTGCAGTTCAAATACTCAATTATATATATATATATATATATATATATATATATATATATAAACGGGACTAAACACCTCAATTCAACTCAATTTTAATAATTATTTGTATGGTTTCGGCTCTCGTTTTTGAAACATAAGAACTCTTATGTAGCGAAGGAATCATATTTTTAAACAAAATATATATATATATATATATATATATATATATATATATATATATATATATGTATATATATATGTGTGTGTGTGTGTGTGTGTGTGTGTCTGTGTGTTAGTGTGCGTGTGTAGTGGAAAGAAGTCTTGTCGGAGTACTAACATTTCCACGACGTTCCTGTTGAATTCTTTACTGCTGCGTACATTTCTGGTTTATGGAAATGGTGGTAAACGGAAAGATTGTAGAGAAAGATTAAAGAGTGATTTGATGGTGTTGATGAATCAAGAAAAAAGTAAAGATGAAGTTTATATTCAGACGGATGAGTAGAGAGACAAAACAGGATGGAGAATATTACGAATAGTGCGAGAATGGCTGGAATCACACACACACACACATACACATACATACACACACACACACACACACATATATATATATATATATATATATATATATATATATATATCAGAGAGAAACAGAGAGAATGTAAAGATCAATATAGCTTAGCAAAGAATTAAACGCTCTCATGAAGATTTTCTCATTTTTTTTAATATTCCTCCTTATTTGCTTTGTTTCGGCAGAATATATATATATATATGTGTGTGTGTGTGTGTGTGTTTGTGTGTCTGTATGTGTGTGTGTTTGTGCATAGATAGATATCTGTTATAATGATTTAAGCTAGAATTTGTTGTTCCATGAAGAGATGATTATCACATACACACGCATACACACACACAGAGACACACACACACATATAAATATATATGTGTATATATATTTACATATATATATATATATATATATAAACAGAGAAAATGTAAAAATCAATATAGCTTAGGAAAGAATTAAACGCTCACATGAACATTTCTCTTTTAACGTATCTCTCTTATTTGCTTTGTTTCAGAATATATATATATATATATATATATATATATATATATATATATATATATATATATATAGATAGATAGATAGATAGATAGATGTGTGTCTGTTGATAGACAGATAGATAGATAGATGTATGTGTGTCTGTTGATAGATAGATAGATAGATAGATAGATAGATAGATAGATAGATAGATAGAATCATGAAAGCTAGTATTTGTTGTTCCATGAAGATTTTATTAAGAAATAATAAAGAGATAGCAATAATAAAAGTAGATAGAGAGATATATGTAGATATAGATAACAATATAGCTAGATATAGATATAGATAAATGTATATAGCGATGGATGTACATAGAGATGCATGTATATGTAGATAGAGACAGAAAATAATATGTAGACAACATAAATAATAATCTTGATCACAATATTTCCGCATAATATCATCTTTCCACATGTTTGCCAGGGACATCGCACTCAATCGTGACCGGAATTTTCTCGTAATTTTCGTTTTTTTCCTTCTTAAAATTTAAATCGCATAAAATATTCAAATTCCTATTTTTTTTTTTTTTTCATAATTTCAGGTTGAGTCGTTCAAAGTAGAGGATTTACTGAATGAGTCTTAACACTTTTTGCCTTCTTTTTTTTTTTTTTTTTTTGAACGTGAACTCTAATGTTAGTCTGATACACATGGCTATTTCCCATAGAATATTGATTTTCATAAAAAGAGAAATTAACAAAAGAAACAAGAGAAGGTGGGGGGTGAAACGATAAAAAGTAAAGGAGAACAAAAGAACTAAGGAAAGAGAAAAAGGGGAAAAAAAGAAAAGAAAAGAAATAAGAGAAAAGATATATGCGTGTGTGAAATGCTTAACAATGTCCGGGTCGGTCGAAGAGAGCTAATGAGATCGTAGAGAAGGAATAGAGAAATAATGTGAACAGGTAGTGAATTTGGAGGGAAAATATTTTCAAGATATAAACAGAAAAACAATCTCTAACTTAGAGTAAAAACTGATATAAAGATGTTCATTAAAAAGAATAAAGTATAAATAAAAACAAAAAACAAAACAAAATGAATTATAAGCAGAAAGAGAGGTGAAGGGAAGCACACGATACTGAAGTTATATATTGGGAGCAAGAAATATGTGGAAGTAAAAAAAAACAGAAGTAAATGAACAAAAAGAAGAAAAAGAAGACTGAGTCTAACGAAGACAAGATGAAGTAAAGAAAAGAAAAAAATTGAAAAGATGAACAAAAGATTATGAGGAAATAAGACGAAAAAAAAATTACAAAAATAGTAGATGTAGAATGATATAAGTGAGGAAAAACACAAGAAGAGACTGAGTATAGAAATTAAGATGAAGAGGAACAGAATTAAAATAAAAATGAAGGAGAGGTTGTGGAAAAAGAGAATGAATAGAAGATGGAAGTATATGAAATTATGTAGATATAAAAAGGATTGAATAAAATCGTTTTAAAAAGTGAACGAAAATAATAAGATTAGGAATAAAGTCTATAATAATAATAAGAAGAATAGGAATGAGAAAAAGGAGAATGAGAATAAGAGGAATGAGAATAATAAGAATGGAAATAATAACAATAATGAGAAGAATAAGAATGGGAATAATGAAAATAGAAAGTATATGAATGTGAAGAATAAGAATGAGAAGAATAAGAATGAAAAGAATGAGAAGAATAAGAATGAGAAGAATAAGAATGAGAAGAATAAGAATGAGTAGAATATGAATGAGAAGAATAAAAATGGGATGAATGACAATAGAAAGAATATGAATGAGAAGAATAAGAATGAGAAGAATAAGAATGAGAAGAATATGAATGAGAAGAATAAGAGTGGGAAAAATGACAATAGAAAGTATATGAATGTGAAGAATAAGAATGAGAAGAATAAGAATGAGAAGAATGAGAAGAATAAGAATGAGTAGAATAAGAATGGGAAGAATGAAAATAGAATGTATAAGAATGAGATGAAAAAGAATGTGAAGAATATGAATGAGAAGAATAAAAATGGGATGAATGACAATAGAAAGAATATGAATGAGAAGAATAAGAATGAGAAGAATAAGAATGAGAAGAATAAGAATGAGAAGAATAAGAATGAGTAGAATAAGAATGGGAAGAATAAGACTGGGAAAAATTACAATAGAAAGTATGAATGAAGAATAAGAAGAATAAGAATGAGAAGAATAAGAATGAGAAGAATGAGAAGAATAAGAATGAGTAGAATAAGAATGCGAAGAATGAAAATAGAATGTATAAGAATGAGATGAAAAAGAATGTGAAGAATATGAATGAGAAGAATAAAAATGGGATGAATGACAATAGAAAGAATATGAATGAGAAGAATAAGAATGAGAAGAATAAGAATGAGAAGAATAAGAATGAGAAGAATAAGAATGAGAAGAATATGAATGAGAAGAATAAGACTGGGAAAAATTACAATAGAAAGTATATGAATGTGAAGAATAAGAATGAGAAGAATAAGAATGAGAAGAATGAGAAGAATAAGAATGAGTAGAATAAGAATGGGAAGAATGAAAATAGAATGTATATGAATGTGAAGAATAAGAATGAGAAGAATAAGATTGAGAAGGATTAGAAGAATAAGAATTAGTAGAATAAGAATGGGAAGAATGAAAATAGAATGTATAAGAATGAGATGAAAAAGAATGTGAAGAATATGAATGAGAAGAATAAAAATGGGATGAATGACAATAGAAAGAATATGAATGAGAAGAATAAGAATGAGAAGAATAAGAATGAGAAGAATATGAATGAGAAGAATAAGAGTGGGGAAAAATGACAATAGAAGAATAAGAATATAGAATGTGAAGAATAAGAATGAGAAGAATGAAGAAAATGAGAAGAAATGAAAAGAATAAGAATGAAGTAGAATAAGAATGGGAAAAATGAAAAATAGAATGTATAAGAATGAGATGAAAAAAAGAATGTGAAGAATATGAATGAGAAAAAGAATAAAAAATGGGATGAATGACAATAGAAAGAATATGAATGAGAAGAATAAGAATGAGAAGAATAAGAATGAGAAGAATATGAATGAGAAGAAGAAGAAGAAGAAGATTAATGCGAATAGTAAAAATAAGAATGAATAAGAGGAATAAGAATGAGAAGAATTAAATTACGATTAATGAGAATACAGTAAATAATATATTAATAATTATAATTGCACAGATTCAATGTTAGAATTACCAAGCTGACATATTAAAAAGTTGTGTTGACCCCAAATGTGATAAATATTAAGAAGTAATTGACCATATTGTATCAGGCTTCACAGTATTAGCACTGACAGAATATAAAAAGTCGGCATGATAGTGTGGGCGAATATCTGCACTGGGAAATATGCTTCTTTTTACGGGAATGAAACTGCAAGAAACTTGTATGAACATCACCCAGACCCGGTTACAGAGATAGAACCTGTAACAATTTCATGGGACTTTACAATACACACAGACAGTACAATCAAAGCTAATCACCCAGACATCGTGATCAAAGACCACAAAAACAGAATGTGCTTTTCTTGTTGATATGCCTGTCCCTTTAGATTGTAAGATCTTTGAAGATCTTTAAAAAAAACTATCAAGATACCAGGATCTTCAAGTAGAAATCTCAAAAATATGGCACATGAGGACATGAATAACTCTAATTGTAGGGGGAACCCCGGGATTGATTGGAAATGATTCCGATAGACTCAGTGAAGGGTTTCCTGGTAGCCCATGCCTTAAAGAAATAAAAAAAATTGTACTCTTAACTACAGTTCACACATTACGAAGAGCTTTATCTATGTAAAATGTGTGTGTGGTTAGTGTTTGTTTTTACAAAAATGATAAGTGGAAAATGCCATAAAGCCATTTCTGATCTTATGTCTCTGGTTGGAATCCGGAAGGAAATGTTTATAAAACAGAAAGCAAAGGTTATAATAATAATAATAATAATAATAATAATAATAATAATAATAATAATAATAATAACACGAACGAGATGTGGCTTTCTTTTCTACTGCATGAATTTAAGCGTGCTATGAGAAAGGCTTCTAGCTTCCACCATGTTACTTTGGCAAGTTAAATCTAACCGCCGCTTCTACTTCAAGTGTTTCTTATGTCGCTCTTCCGGACTGTGGAACTACCTTCCTCTTGCCTGCTTCCCGAATAATGACAATGTTTAAAAAAATTAAATTCAACGTCAATCGCCATCTTCTGTTTCTTTGGTCTCCATTCTCCTTTTATTGTTTACTCATTCCGCACAATAACCTGTACTTTTTTTTTGCTCATTTTCACTCTCAGTAACCCCGTGTGTGCTAGTGGCACTCTCGCCTTACTTGGGGTGAAAGGCTTAAAAAAAAAAGAAAAAAGAAGAAAGCAAGGAACAAATGAGAAAGAAGAAAAATATAAATAGGTAAGTAGAAAGACTTAGAATTTTGCGAAGTCAACAAAAAGTAACTCGAAAATAAATATAAAGCATAATTTAATTAAAAAAAAAAAAAAAGAATGAAAAATGAGGAAAGACGAACGGAGATGAAAAATAAATTCATATACAGAAAAGGTATGTGTCGTGAAACGAAGTTGAAATATTACGACCCGAAAAAGAAACAGGTGGGACAGTGGGCGGGGAAATGGAGAAAGAATAAAACAATATAAAAATAATAAATACGTCGATAAGAATGTGCAGATGATGGCGGAAAAAATGTTGTGTCTTATAAAGCAGAAGTAAGAGGCAAGGTGAAACATGATGTGAAGATTAATGCGACAACTATAAAGAATGGAATAAATGAAAAATGAAGAATAAGGAAGAAAAGAGAGATGAAAAAAAGATGTAATAATTTTAAATCTTAAAAAGAAAATATTTTTTCTTAGACGAGTTTAACAGCTGCGTTCTCAAAAGAGTAAATATTTTATGAAATAAAAGGAAATTTAATATCGTTTTTTTTTTCCTCAAATTCAGTAACACTTTGCGTCTTACTTCTATGCTAACAGTTACTTATATCACACTTCTCGCTTGTGGAACTCTCTTCCAGCATCTTGTTTCAAGTCAAAATTGATCTTCAAAATATTAAATGCAATGTCCTCTTCTGTCTTAATTTATGTTCTTTTATTGTTCTCTTTCTTTAATACCTTTTTTTTCTCAAATTTCGTAACCCTTTGCATCTTAGTGGATTTATAGCTTTGCTTGGGGTGAAATGATTAAAAGAGTGATGTTCTTTCTGTTATTTGGTATAATTCTTTGTTTCTGATGCTGTAGCGCCAGTCCACAATGCTCGAAGAAGAGCGATCTTCGCCAAGATCCACAGAAAATTAGCTGGCTCTATTTGACATCAACTAACATCCAAAAATTAATCGACATATTGGAAATTTAAGCTCATGAAATAATCCAGGAGTAGAAAGGGAGGTTTATCTCATCCTATTCTAATTATGTTTGTCCCTCGTTTTATTAGTTCGCACAACCGTTACGCCATGCCAATACCGCATAAATAACGGACTATTCAGTTTTGATCGCGGGGAATATACACTACTTGGTTTCAGTAAGAAAGAAAGTAGAGAAGACAGAAGTGGAGAGAAAAAAATCAGATTAAGCTGATAAGAACAGATGCTACACTTTGATCTTATCCAAAAGTTTGTTTATTTACTTGACCCCGCACTGAGTCAGGTTGTGACACAAGGTCGGTTTTTAACGTAGGGACCCGAGTGTTTTTCTCGGGCCGCTGGTCCAAGCTGGTCTTAGCTGGTCGTAGCTTGTTCAAGCTGGCCGTAGCTTGTCCAAGCTGGTCAGAGCTGGTCGTAGCTAGTCTTGGCTTGTCCAGACCCGAGCCGGACAAAGATAGGGGTAGCCGTGATCGAATCTCAGCCAAAAGGCCGAGAAGCTTTATTTACTTGACCCCACCACTGAGTTAGGTCGTGACGCAAGGTCTGTTTTTAATGTGGGGACCCGAGAGTTTTCACTCAGGCCGCTCGTCTAACCTGGTCTTACCTGGTCGTAGCTTGTCCAAGTTGGTCAGAGCTGGTCTAAGCTAGTCATTGCTTGTCTTGGCTTGTCATAGGTGGTCCAGACCCGAGCCGGTCCAAGCTAGTCGTAGCCGTGATCGAATCTTAGCCAAAAGGCCGAGAAGCATTGGCGGACGGAATCACATCGAGATTTTTCAGACGCACAGTATCGAACGGCGTAAACTGACTCAGGCATTTGCCAAAAATCCAGTTACCATAAATAAAATAACATCGTCTGCTTAATTATTTTTAAATTTATTTCGAAATGTCCGAACGACGGGCATTTTGCTAGTATATATTAATTTGTTTTCGAAATAATAAAGGAGCAAGAAGATGGAATAAATTGGGCTGGTAGGACTAAAGTGACAGGTTGGATAAAATAAAAATAAAATAAGTAATCTGCAATAATATTACGTAGATTGAAAAATAAAAAAATAAAAAAAAATTACATTGTCAGACAAGCGCGTCTATTTCGGTCTTGAGGGTTGTTTTTCGATCGATTTCTTTTTCACTATTTCAGACATTTTGTACCTATTTCTGTCATCCTCTTATATATATATATATATATATATATATATATATATATATATATATATATATATATATATATATATCAATCTCAGCCAGCTCATATCAGTATATAGGATCACTAGAAGAGAAGGTAGATTTGCTTACTTTAGTGTCTTCGAGTAACTATCTCAGTCGCACAGACAGTATACGATTATTCTTCTTCTGATTCCTATTTAAAGAACTGGGCAATATTCAAAAATTGGTCCCGTGGTTCCTAGATTTCCCGTCGAAATTCTGAGGAGATACAGAGATTCTCTTCCAACTATCATAAAAGGCCCAGAGGTATTCTCATTCTTGTCAGCTAAGGCAAACTCTTTGGCACGATCAAACCTACATGAAAATGTCTTCGACTTCAATATCATTAATCTTATTAATCACAACCCGGGAAATCTTAAAACTTATAAAAAATCTTGGCCCTAAGAAAGCTACCAGTATCAGTGGTTGTCCTTACGTTTATTAACCCCGTGTTATTTTCAATATTATCGAAATTATTTAAGCGCTTCTCGAAGATGTCCTTCCTGGTTCTCTGATAGGTATCAAGTATATTTTTTCAGTAATGTGGGTAAGCGGTTATTCCTGTTTCAGTATAGACCCCTTATTATCATTAGCAATTCTTTTTAGCTATAATCCAGGAGACCGATGTTGAACACCTCAATAGGCTCAAAGCGACATGCAGTACGGATTTCGGTCGGTTGGATACACTGCTGATGTCCTAACTGTCTTTATGTACAGAACGAATGAGGCAAAAGGCAAAACATACATCTCAAGTACGATCGCATTCTATATTTCAAAGATCTTTGAAAAGGTGAAGCATAACGTGTTTCTGCATACGATATCTCGATATGGAATCCCTAGGAGATTATTCTCAATTATCTTTTCTAAGGGGTGGGTCCCGGAAGTTAATAGTTAAAGACCAGTCCTCAGAAGGCCAACTGATCAACGCAGGCGATACTCAAGGCTCGCTTCTTGGCCCAGCCCTCTTTCTACTTTCCATCAATGATCTCACTATGATTATAATCCGATCATTTGTAAGTATATATAATGATGATACAACGGTAGATGGGCGAAAATCCCAAACTCTATATGACCAATACGTGGCAGCAGATCTCTTTTCTAACCTAGATTCAACAGCAGAGTGGATGAAAAAAATGGCCGGTCACATTTAATGCCCCGAGAATCAATCTTGTGACATTCCATCATCACCGAGAGTACCCTGGGTTTTTCAACTACCGTGATTAACGGTTGCTTTGAGCGCGCATTAGGATTTAAACTCATCGAAGACCTTAACCGTACATAGGATCTATCGCTGAGGCTAGTGGGAAAATGTCTGGTACCCTGTACCGCTCCAGTAAGTACCTGACACTTCCTACTCTCCTTTTCTATTTACAAGAGCCAAATCAGGCCGATTACTCCTGCTATATATGTGAAGAAGCTGCCCAATTTCACTTTCCTGTTTCGATAGTCCAAGTGCGTCTCTTCGACCTTGTAGGTGATGAATTATTGTTCAACTTATAACCACTTTCCCCAGAGACGAAACGTAACAGCCCTCTCTCTTCTCTATCGCTTTTTCTATGGAAAGTGTTCAAACTATAATTCATAGTTCAACATGTTCTAACATTCACGTCTAAGACCCGTTATATCACGCCCATTCTAGCGAACCATCCTCATTTGAACCTCGGTATTTCATTGTTAAGTTGTAAGTTCAACTCGACCAGCTTCTACCTACGAACACCCGTTTGTGAAATTGAATACCAAGGGGATGCTTCCTCGATCACTAAAGTCTAAGCTGTTGAAGTCTAGGGTTAACGGTCATCTTTCCCACATATCCTCATAAACTGTGCCTGTTACTCTGTAACACTCTGTCTCGAGTGAATCTATTTCCTTGTACTAGGTGAACAAAATTTAAAAAAAAAGTCATCACTGATTATATCATAGATAAATTGTCGGACTCTTCAACTGGGAGAAAAGATTAGCAAACTCGTCTCGACGGCTCAGTTATGACTGGGTAGTGAGTTCAATCCGTCCTGGGGTTTCCATATTAGTGGCTGTAGGTCGTATCTAATCTGTAATTCAGTAAATCACTATTGGAAAAAAACTCTTAGACACGGGACCTCTGAGCATGTTCGGATGTCAATTATCTTTTTGGGTGATATGGGGATAATATAGGTGTTCATTATTGTGTTATTTTTTTCCCTGTATATCCAAGCAATGGCTTGAATGAGAAGGCAGACTTGCCTGTCTAGATTTTATTTGTCAACCGGAGGAGGAAAACAAACATGTTAAGAATAGGCTCCATTAGGCTAGCTTTGGTTGTGGTGCTGGCAAGTCCACTCAATCAAAAGCATACTTGTTATGGTAAACGCAGCAGCAATATTCACGTGGTGATTCTGTGGTTCTATATTTCTTTTTTCTTTTTATTTGCCGTGTACTTTCAGGACATATGTGATCATGGCCTTCCACTTCCCCCTATCCTTTGTGACTCTCGACAGGTTTTGTATTTCTTTCAACTCCCACAGTCCACGTTCCACCATTCACCTGCCCAATCCCGCCAAGTATTTCATGAGTTCATTTCCATTCTCTTTCCCCCTATCTTCTTGCCGTGAGTATCAGATCCTCCAGATTCGTCCTTGTTTGCATCCTCTCCAAGACCTCATCATCAGTTCCATGGTATCCTCAAGATCCTTCTGTAGATCCAGATCACCGCCGCCTCGAGACTCTTCTTCATCCTTGAGGATGCCGTCCAACATCTTTTTCACCTTAAAAATCCTCCTGTCTCGCAATGCTGTTCTGAAATGCATCCTTGGTCATCCCAATCCGTCTTTGGATCTCAGCATCGTACCTACCGTTCTCCGTCAGAACACTTGTCTAAATGGTCTCTTCACACTTGTGTCTCTGCGATGTTTCTTTTAACCGAGGCCGAAAAAGTTATGCCTTTAATAACATCCAATAATCAACACTAGAATAATAATTAAAAGTATAACGAACACGTTAAAGTATATTGACAATAACTCATCTCACATATCAGCACTACAATATTTTTATCATTGGTAGCCGGCGTGTTACAATCGACAACAGAAAGTTAATCTTACATTAAATATACTAGTCAGGCTTGCTTAATCAGCATGTTCACTGTCATTTAAAATCTTCAGAATAAAAGAAAAAAGAAAGAAAAGAAAAACGATGAAGAGGATAACTGAGAAAGATAAACCTGACCAAGAAAGACACTTCTAACATAAGAATGAAAGCTTTTCAATAGACAGTATTAATTACAAAATACAATTATCGAAGAAAGGGGAATAAAGATGAAAAAATGAAACTTTCAAACCAAAGCAATGCGTTGCAAACAATGCCATTTAATTAAATAGAAAAGAACAAATAGCCAAGCCTGTTCATTGAGATTTATACAAAAGGTTTCATAGTAGCTTTAACGTATATATATATATATATATATATATATATATATATATATATATATATATATATATAAGAAAAAGTGCTGATTCTCTAACTTATGATTTCTTTTTTATTCTCGTATCAATGTCGTTATCTCTAAAGTAGATTTTGAATCATATTTTTATTTTTTTATTTGCCTCTAACTACATTACTTTGTCTCTAAATTTCTCTTACACTAAGAGAAAGTTCATCGAAGCATTAAGAGCGTGTTATAAAAGAGGTAACAATGTTTGCCTAAATTTGGAGTAGAGTAGTTATATCTCTCTGTTCCACTATATCAGTTTGTCAGCATATATATATATATATATAATATATATATATATATATATATATAATGAAAGGGAAAAAGTCAGACAATTATTTTAAGACTTTTTATGTTTATACATTCTTTTATAGATACAATTATTGCAGTCGTTTTTTAAAACACGCCAAACAGTTGTCGTAGGAAGATGAAGTTCTTTACTGGCTCTTCTGATCGATTTACAGGGGCTCCTCTCGAAGGCAGTTCGAACTCGCTCAATCTTAACATCTGAAGTTGAGGGGCGTCCCGTTTTCTTAGCTGGGAACAAACAGCCATCTTTCATGAATTTACCATACCATCTCCAAATGGACTTCCTTTCTGGTGTCTTTTTTACGGCATTTTCTGCGAAATTCACGTTGAACAAATGTCCATGATTCATTTTTTGAAACTTTAAGGACGCAAAACGCCTTTTCTGGTTTATTGAACGCCATTACTGTATCTAAAAAAAATATGAAAACATGATTAGCATTACAAATGAACGTAATGAATTTAGCTTTAAAATGCTACCAGTTTCACCTTACTACCATTCATAGTTCAGCAGTTATGAGGACGTGAAATGTGCCTAACATTTCTAGAACCACCCTGTATAAATGTACAATAAATTGTTTTACTTGAAAATTACGCATAAAATAAAACAACATATTTGATACGGTAAGATAAGGATGTGCTGATAATTTTCAGCCACCCTCACCATGGATATCACCACTTCTTTTGTAAATATTTGAAAAAAAAAAACTTTCTTCTTTTAAAAAATATCAAATATGAGACCTATATATATATATATTTTTTTTTAATTTCAAATCATTGAACGAACATTTTTACTAAAACGTTTGGAATTATATAAGGAAAATTTGAGAATTCTGCAATCATAGAACTGGGAAACAGTGAGTAACCTACCTAATGATGTGTAAATGACTGGTTTGAGACGGAGTGGAAGAATTAGAAAAAAAAAATTGCATGTTTACAAGTCCGCTTGTATTAGGTTGGTGCGAAAATAATGACGTAATAATGTCGTTTTTTGACGTTAAAAAATACGTCAAAAAACGACATTATTACGTCATTATTTTTGCACCAACCTAATAAATAATAGTAAAGAACTTTTTCGAAAAATGTGTTGTAGATAAACCAACATTATGTTTTTCTGCATCCGTGCTATTTGTTAGACTAGAAAAGATAAGGGTGTTTTAGCAAACTTTAAATTTCCTACCCGAAAAATAAAAAGGTGCGTCACAAGGAATTTTTTCTCAATGCTATTATTTAACTATCTTCATGTTTCCTCTTAAAAGTGATAATTAGAATTGCAATAGAACCTTAACCTAATAAGAAAGTAAATTTATATATTATTGCTTTGAAAAATCCACAATAAAGTTTCTGTTTCTATGGGAGAAAACCCCAAATGAATAAAAGAATTTATAACACAAATGGTGGTGTATCAAGATTCTATGATTAGATATTGAAAACAGAGTCACTGCATGCTCTGGAAAGATTTTATTGGATTAATCTCCTGGAAACTAACTCTACAGCAGGCTACTGAGAATGCCATTGAATGAACATGAGAGCAACGACGATGGGTACGATGTTTTAGATAAAATGGTAACAAAAAGGTAAATTATACTTAACCTCATCAATATACAGTTAAAATTTATAGAAAGATGGCTTGGAAAATTTGACACACTCAGGAAACACTAACGGGTAGCGGCACAGAGGAAAACCTACCTACCATGTTTCTGTAAAAGGATGCGTAACCAGGATTTTCTAAATGTGCTTAAAGTATGGTGCACCTTGTGTGGATCGAACTCAATATTCAGTCGTAATTTAAAGAGCGAGTTGATTTATACGTGGCACAAGGCCGAAAGTGTGGCGCACCCCGTGAGGACCGAACTCACTACTCAGTCGTAATTGATCTAGAAAGACAAGGAAAACTGAGTTATTGGACTCGTTTCAAGTTCAGTAGGGCATAAAAAAAAATCATGATCGACGTATAAACACGTCTGTAGCCGAGTTTTGAATGATAGTTTCTTGACGTGTTTATTCGTCCGTGTCTAAAAAGAAACTTTCGTTAAAAAATCAAAATGAAAAAGGGCTTGGAAAATTTGACACCCACAGGACATTAAAGGGAAGAGGCACAGAGGAAATCATCACATAGCCTACCTAACGGGTTTGTGCAAAAGGATGGGTAACCAGGATTTATGTTAATTTTCTAAACATGGCTAAAGTATGGGGCACCTAGTGTGAATCGAACTTAATATTCAGTCGTAATTTAAATAGCGAGGTGATTTTCTAGCTTATATGTGAAACAAGGGAGTACCCATTGAGGATCGAATTTAATACTCAGTCGTAATTGATCTTGCATGACATGACCATTAAACCACACCGAAGTGTCCAGAACAGTGTTTATAATATATATATATATATATATATATATATATATATATATATATATATATATATATATATATATATATATATAAACTTATAAAAGCTACTAAACACAGGAAATTGTGGAGAGCCATGATCGGCAACGTTTTAAAACCTTCCTTTCCATTTATTTTGAGAAAACGTTTTCTATTCAGACGATTTTTCTATTTGTTATAAAGGATGTAAACATTCCATACAGCAATACACGTAAGATAAAATAAAACTTTATTGACTGATTCAGGAAGACAAAGAAATTGGACCCGTTTCAAGTTCAGAAGAGCATAATGTTGCGGATACATGGGTGTCTATTCAAACGATACTCGTAAACATTAAAAATAATACACAATGATCTGACGCAAGGATAACAAGTATCAAGATGGACGTATAAACACGTCTGTAACTTGTTTTTTAAACTTTATTTTCTGGACGTGATTATACGTCCGTATCTGAAAAAAGGTTTTTGATTAAAAACGTATATACATGCATGCGCCGGGGAAGGGGTTAAATAGCCATGTCATGTAAAAGAAGAATGACAATTATAAGATTGCACATCAAGCACTTTCTGCTAAAATAATACACTAGATATATTGAGGATAGGTGTTTGGATTATAATTTCTTAGTAGTCGAGATTGCAGACAAAGCGGGTACCAAAGTGAATTGAATGCCAACTAGATATCAAGTGAACAATTCTGATTTTACAGTTTTTTTCAATAATTATTTGAGATGAACCGTGGTTAGGGGACTCAGCAACGATTTATGAAATGGCAGCACACAGATTCTCAGAAGCCGAAGAAATTCAAGATTTGCATCAGCATCTCTCAGCTGGACAGAAAACAGGAGGAAACAGAAATGTAGATCTACAGAGGGATGCTGAGACTGCCTTGCAGCGATTATGAGGATAAGAATGAGAGATAAAGATTCATCTTTGATTTCATGATTGATGTGTTCAGGGAAGTGTCGATACCGCAAAAGTGGTTCTTTGGAATATTATATTTGGGTGGGACGTTCTATTTTCATTTGGATGTCAGTCAGTTATGTGCCATGCGTGATACACGCTTAGGCGATCATGTATCTTTCAATACATGACTGACGATGCAGATTTTTTTCCCGCAGCAGGTTGCCATTTCTTTCTGCGGTAGAATTATTTTAGCATTATGAAGGAGTTATTTCTGCCGCACAATGTACTCGTCAGATTTCTGGCGCAATAAGAATGTAGTATTGTGTTTTGCTTCTGAATGAGCTGCATAAAGTCACTTAACGTAGCAGATCTCGCAAAACAACGATAAGTCAGTCACTTATGTGCCATACGTATTACACGCTTAGGCAATCATGTATCTTTCGATAAATGACTGACGATGCAGATTTTTCCCGCAGTCGGTTGCCATTTCTTTCTGCGGTAGAAATATTTTAGCATTATGTAGGAGATATTTCTGCCGCACAATGTTCTCGTCAGATTTCTGCCGCCATAAGAATCTTGTATTGTGTTTTCCTACTGAATGATTTGCATAAATGTCACTTAACGTAGCAGATCTCGCAAAACGATATCAGATTTCTGCCACAATAAAAACCTTGTATTCTGTTTTGCCATTGAATGATCATGATGGGGGTGAAGAAGAGGTTTCATACCTTTCCCAAAGGTATTAGTACGTAAGTGAATGTAATGGATTCAAGTGAAATTCGAACGGTTGTCGGGTTCCTCAATCTGAGCCACTGTCCATTGCGGACATAATAAAGATTATTCGATTCAGTGAAATAGCTCAGTGTGTGCCTGAAAAATACAAAACCGGTCGAAAAAATAGCGCCCATATGAACTTTTGCGATGGAAATAACAAAAATTTAGCGATAGTCATGGGTTTCTTCAATCAAAACCACAGCAGAATAATCTTTTAAGGAGGATTTAAGTTTTTAAGGGTAGGGAAATGCAAATGCTTTACAGGGATGTAATTTAAACTGTTGATGAGAAATGCAATTTAATCGCTGTTTTTATTAACTTCCTTCGACAAAATTCATCACCATGGTTTTATTTATCGGTAAGTCTCAAGTCTATTCCTGCAAAAAAGTTGACAGATAAGAAGATGACCTAGCCATAACCGCCGACGCTATTACCAAATGGCAAAGTTCTAAATCATCTAGAAAATGTCGCCAACGATGTAGAATATGGCGATTTGAAGTGATTTTTTTTGTTTTATTTTCATGCTTGAAACGTGGGACGTGAGGTGATGGACAAAGGTGAAGTGTGAAGGACCGCTTTTCATAATCAACGTAAGTTCTTTTCATCTTCTATCAAAAGAATTCGAGTTCTTCCCAGGTAGAAAGAAAAACCAGTCAACTACAAACAAGTGGTACTTGTGATGTCATATATATGAATACACAATTCAGTCAAACGACTTAAAAAGCAAGTTTGAGTTTTTTTAACTTTTTACTTAGTATAAGTCCAAGCATCCATTTTGTTGGGAAAACGTCAAGCCAAAATTTCCCAACTCATTTACCCATTCAGTATGGAATCCCATTAAAATCTAATATCGAGAATTATTAACAATAAATTATGTATTAGTACCTTGTGCAGTTGTGATCACATAGCCGCAAGCCTATATTATATATATATATATATATATATATATATATATATATATATATATATATATACATTTCACTGAATAAGACAGATAAGGTGCATTTAGTTAGTTTTTTATACAATTTTTCATGCGATCTAATAATTCTTTTCAGATCATACATTTTATAAAAACGGTCCGAATGTTCTTTTTATCCGAGTGTTTTCAGTTATACATTTAGCCATTCTCAAGGATTAAATATTTTAACTCTCAAATAAGAAATAGTTTGTTGTATGTATGTTTTATTAAATCTTTTCATTTTTCAAAACACGGTCAAGATATTTTGTCATGTTCAAAGTTAATATTATTAAGTGTTGTTATTTTTGTTTTTATTAATAAGGCTTCCATTATTTTTAGCCTTTTTTTTTAATGTAAGTGATGCTATTATATTAGTGTTGTCAACAAGTATAATACGAATAGTCTCATTGTCTGTCGTATTCAATGAAATGTGCATGAAAGAAGGATTGCTAACTAAATAATGCCCCCATATATATATATATATATATATATATATATATATATATATATATATATATATATATATATATATAAACTGAGATAAGTATTAATGGATCTAGAACTAAATTCATAGGTTTCAACTAGCAAGGCTCATGTCAATCAATAAAATCTGTCGAATAATTTACGCGCCTAGGAAGCAAAATAAATTCAACTAAAAAGCATGTGAATTTCAGCCAGTCAAATCCTGGACCACCTTCAATAAAATGGGTGTAACCTGGAAATCTGATCAACCAGACAAACTCAAGTGGAGATTCTTTCGAGACACTGTGGTAGTGGTCTTAGAGTACGAAGTCATTGTTTCGACATTAACTAAAACCATATATTCTAAGCTTGATGGATCCGATTCTCGGATGCTGAAAGCTATACTTAACGTCTTTTGGAGACAACATCCATCTAAATCACAACTCTATGCAACTATCCCTGATATTTCTACAATCTTAGGCGAACGTAGAATGCGCTTTGCAGGATACTGCTAACGAGCAAATCAGGAACTCGCAAGTGATCTACAGGTCTAGACAACTAGCCATGGAGCAAGATGATTTGTATCCACCCACATTGACCAGCTATAGTATGGTAGAGAATTTCAACCCAGATGGCCTTCAGACCACGGTGAGTGTACTGATTGACACATGAATGACTCATCTCAATCCACCGAATAATTATTCTATCATATATTACCCTGGATGGTAGGTTAGAATTTGGCAATCCCAGCCGTATTCTGCTTCAGTTAATATACCTTCCCTTGTTTCAATGTTGACGTCACCCCCTGACTTTCTTCTGATATTCATTCAAAACACCAACCAGACTAGTATATATATATATATATATATATATATATATATATATATATATATATACACCTAGTGAGCCAGACAAACCTACCTAGGTTTCACCTAAACGGATCGTCAGGGAAAGTTGTATTGAGCTCTTTTGTTAGTTAGTTGTTATTCGTATCGGTGTTTTTTCTTTGGGCTTCAGACCTGCATCTGTGCGATTTTTTGTCGGCAGAAGTTCATGTTTGTAGCTCTTTCTTTTTTTAAAACCTTTTTTTCCCTCGAGATTGATTTGATTAGCAAATCAAAAATTCGAGTCTTTTTCGAAACGAGTCTAGTTATCTATATATATAGGCTTGCGAACATGTGGTCACACCTGCACAAGGTAGTAATACATTATTTAGTGTCAATTCTCGATATTACATTTTAATGGGACTCCATTCTGAATGGGTAATTGAGTGGGAGATTTGTGGATATTTGAACTTATTGAAGTTAAAAGTTGAAAAAACAAAAAAAAAAAACAAAATAGTTTTTTAATTCGCTTCACACAATTGTGTGTTCATACATGTCATCACAAGTGCCACTCTTTTGTGGCTGACTTGTTATTTTTATATCTGGGAAGAACTAAAATTCTTTTGATAAAAACCGAAGGCAAAGTTGGTCCTTTACACTTCACCGCTGTCCATCACCTCACATACCAAGTGAGAAATTGTCGTATGTTTTTGGTCATGGAAATCAGAAAAATTCACTCCAAAATTGCTTAGACACAAAATGACTTTGATTAGTCCCTAATTGAACTTGAAATGGTATAGATTATCAATTAAACATCAAACGATCAAAAGTTTTATAGCCACTGATTGATTCTCCAAATTAGTTATCCGAATGTTCCTTCCCCGAAATAAAATAACTGGAAATCAGAATCAGTACAGTTTTGTTTGATTTTTTTGTTATTTTCGTTTGTACGATTTCGTTTGTGTTATTATGTTTGCTAATAGGAGTACATAGGCTTTCCCATCGTCTAGTTTATAATCCTCTCCATTCTCTTAAACAGGATTAGAATCTCATACATTATTTCCTGTTTAGAAAGGTGTTCCCCTGTTCCTTTCCTTTTCTTAGATCATAGTAGTAATTTTGTCATGAATTTTTTGTGACGTATGTAGATGGTGGCAATGTCTCATCATGCTGAAGATACCGGGTTGACTGTTTTCTTGTTGCTGTTCTCGACTGGTAGTTAGGAGCTCGAATTCTTATGTAGCGTCATGAGAGGCTGCTTCCTTCAAGATCCTCCGGTAGGTGAACCCGAGGCCACAAAACATTGCAGTCTGAACCAGTTGCTTTTATGTACATGTTATATTAGACGACCGTCTGTTACACTACCCTGGGCCTTTCTTTATCCAAAATACACTGTCATGGGTCCTTACCTATAACTACAGAATGAACTCTTCCTAACACTATGTATACTACGCCTCTCAAGAGAGAGGGACGAATCAAGCCGAGCTTCTCGTCTTGACGGTCGAACTCTCTGCCTCTGAGCAGAGAGGAACCCGGACGAGGCCCCGCCGAAGGGCAGAGTCTCGTTCGGGGAGGTTGACGAACCCGATCCCGTTTATACGGGTTCTACGGGCATATTTTGGCCGAGCCTACGGGCTCGGGTAACCCACGTTAAACTCGGCCTTGTGCCACATGCAACCCTCGTGGGGGGGGGGTCTAGATACCGAATCGAGTCGAGCCGATAGTAGTTCAAACCAAACAAGACTGACAGTCGTACTAACACCTTCCACGTCCTGTATTATTATTTCGTGTAATATACCTCCGTTATTTCTAATCTTGTGTTCGTGTTGTTCTTCCATGGTCCTAACCTGGACGATAACACACACCATGACCATAAGATAGCAAAGATATAAAACTAAACAAGCTCAACAAAAATCACCTAACTGCCCCCACCCCATTCTTGCTCCATCATTCGTACCAACTTCTCTAGTGTGGAATCATTGCTCTTCGAAAAGTCTCCGAACATTCTAGATTATGAATCTAATGTTAATTCGTTAATTCTTTTATGACTTATCGATTCCTGGCTAACTTCCTCTGATTAGGAAGGTCTCTAATGTCTACATGCAAGGCCTGCGAGTTTAAGTCCGTGAACATCTCCCACTGGCTAGTGAACTTTCTCTTTAATCTCTTCACCACTCTAACATGTGTCCCAGTCTCTCTAATTCACTCATTCCGGTATCTCTTCTTTCTCTACCATTGCCTTTACTTTCATGACTGTTGCGTGCTGGATAGTATCTATCTACCTACACCCGTTTGCAAGTATATTTGAGTTTGGAGATTTTTATGCCCACCATGCCAGATAGCTAAAAGACCGTTACTGACCACGCTGGCATACAAATCATTAACTTCTCAATCACTGATTCTCACATGCATGAGGTGGAATTCCTCAGGTGGACACGCTTCTTTTCTCGATCACTTTGTTCACCTTTATCATGGACTCATGTTGTACTTTTCAGTTCTGCCCTCTTTGCATCTCTGATAATGCTGTAGTGTCTGTAAACATCTCTTTCCGCTCCTCTGCCAGCCAAGAACATCATACTGACAGAATATCTTTCTGTTATTTACGAGCGGATTCCAGGATGTGAAATGTGATGTTTTTTGGAATGCAGTTTTTAATCATCATAAATAGGCATTTGAGGTCTACTTCTGGGTGAAAGATGGCATCGATGCTTTCATTCCAGCAAGGAAATACCAAGTTAAATTTCATTAAACTTCTTGGTACTCACCTGCATTCCCGCCCGCTATAGTCCACAGGAATCACTTTACCTGATTGTCCCAGAACGACAAGTCTGATTGCAACAGACCTTTCAATGTCTCTGCTCGTAATGAGTGCAAGCGTGTCCCCAAAGAAGGGAAGCTACCGTTTCCTGATAGAATTTAACGCCGTATAGCATCTCGCAAGTTTGTTTCTAGAGATTACACTACATGAGTGTGCTGTACAACACCAAGTCCCCAATCCCTCCTCCATTCAATCAATTCGAAGACTTGATATATACAACGGATAAGGTTGAATTTTTTTTTCTCGGTAATTGTCTACGAAATCAAAACTTGACTTTTTTCGAGTAGCCACACCAGATTTCCCCACAAGAACACAGGTTCTACTGAGTGATACGCGCATAACCCTATCACTTGCCCCGGACATTATTTCTAAATTAGACTCCTATAAGGTAAGCGGAGTTTACCCAAAAATGTACCCCCGACTTTACTCCAGTTCTCTTCAAGCTCTACATCTTTTGTCTCGCTGTTTCCTGCTTTATAGAAATCCTCCTCTAGTTCATGTTTTTAAAACCACTGGAGTGCCTTCTGACCCCTCTATCTATCACCCTACATGTCTCCTACCGCTTTTCAGCAAAGTATTCGCGGCTTTAATCAATCCTGAAATCGGTTAAGATCATAGTTCTCACGACCTATTGTCTGACAAACAGTTGGCTTCCATTTTGACAGGTCTACCTCTGATGTGCTAACGGTCCTGCCTGAATATGTATATCAGGTTATTGATAATAAGGGCGAAGCTCGAGCGGTGGCTATCGATATATCGAAGATGTTTTATATGGCTGTGCACGCTGTTATTCTACGTAAACTCCAGCACTACGGTATTACTGGACGATTATTTGATTTGATCCAATCGTTCCTATCTAATCGGCTTACGAAGGTCTAATACTGCCAAATATGGGAAATATTCTTCCATCTAATTAGGGTAGACAGTCCTGGAAATCGGCATTCGAATTCTTAACATTTATTACGATTCGATGACCAACTATTGGATTTATTCAGGAATATAAAACATTCTAAGCAACGGAAGAGACGCATTTATTTGCGTTTATAAAGATACTTTAAATCATGTACAATAGAAACGTTTTCCTGAGTATGACGATAAACTACATCTGGCAGCAAGGCCGCTGATCATGAAATTGGGGGTTTTGAGGAGTGTGAAACCACCTGTCAATTGCTGTTGTTCTCAGGTCCAACCTGAACCTGGCTGTTAAAACTTCTAGGCCCCCAGGTACAGGTAAATAGCGAAGCACCAAACAAAAACTAAACACTATGAATATATTTTTCATAATAAAAATACCAGCAACATATTTCTATATAAAATAAA
>CAHIKZ030005362.1:1965000-2012500 GCA_903632075.3 Acanthosepion pharaonis
CCATTAAGAATTGACTCATTGGCTGATATCTTTGTCGCTGAGTCGGTTAACGCACGTCGGATGTAAGAAATCGGTGCATATTTTACTTTAATAACATTTCTCGAATATTGAGAGCGGTAGACGAAAAAATATATATATACATGTGTGTGTGTGTGTGTGTGTGGAGAAGCGATCAAATAGACGATAGTTCCAGGAGGGTAGAGAGTTATGAAGCGCTGATCTCCAATTCATGATTAGGTAGGCTTAAAAACATGCTTAAGGATAGTAAAAAAGTTAATGATTTAAATGGCGAGAATACATCTTCGCAAAAAAAATTTTGTCAGCGAAAATGTATTATCGCCATTTAAATCATTAACTTCTATATCTGTTTTTGTATGAATGATTCATGTAAATATATATATATATATATATATATATATATATATATATATATATATATATATATATATATTGTTACGTTAGCCCATATTTGTAGCCTTACCTCAAATTTGACACACATGTTTTAAGTACAATTGTGTTTGCGAAGAAACATAGGAATTGTAATTTTAAGAATGTAAGATATATATTTTTTTTAGTACCAGTTAATTCGTAGCCAGTTCTCGGAAGAGAACCTCCCACTTTCCCCATTATTTTCTGTATGGCCTCTAATCGTAGGCCAGACAAACGCTGTGTGGCGAATAGTTGTAAGGGACCCCCGTCAGGATTATATGAATGACGCCTACGCATTTTTCGTAGGCCGACACGTGACGGTTTTGTTTCGCGCGTGTCGGGGTCACCATTTTTCACTCAGTTGCTTGCCTTCGGAAGAAGTGGACGTCATCAAGTACCAGTCTTAGCTGTTTGCTGCCCGTAGAAGTGGACGTCACCAAATACCAGATTTCGCTGTTTGCTGCTCGAGGAAGCAGATATCGCCAAAATCAGATTTCGCTGTTTGCTGCCCGAAGAAGTAAGAACATCATCACCCAAGTCGGCTACGCTTTTATGATCCACATCTGTATATTAGAACATTGATAATCCCTCCCTTTTATGTTCAAAGAAAAACAAAAGAGTGTATGAACATCCTTTTCTTGTAACTGTGTTTTTAATAAAAACCCAATCGACGTCGATCTCCATTTTCTTGTAAGTGTTGCATGTTTTGATATATCTTATTGTCGGCTTGATGTATATTCCCATGATATTCGTCGTAGTGGTATTTATCTAATTGATTAGCCATCCATTGTGTTATTAAGTTTCGTTTTATTTTTTTGTCTTACTTTCGCACCTTGTATATTTGTAAATAAACTGTTTGTGTTATAAATTCTCGTATTGTCTCCCGTCTTTCTGTGTCTGCACATTGTTTATTTCTTACTGCGTTTACCGGTGTCTGGATTTGGAGAATTACCCTCCCACTATTGTTTTCTTTGTTTTTGCATTGAACCTTTGGATCTCATTTTTCTTTTTTTTTTTTTTTCGTTGCATTCCGGGCTATCGTAGTCCCAGCGAAACCCCGGGCGTAACAATATATATTACATGTGTGTGAGACAGAGTATATGTTCATTTTCGTCTACCGGCCTGAATATTCGGAAACTCTTATAAAAGAACAATATGAATTTAAAGTAGTAAGATTTGTCGGATTAATAAATAAAAATATTTCTTCTTTAGAAGATAACTATGGCGAGTAGGATTTCACTTAAAATCACTATTCATCCTTGTCTGATCGGCTAATTTTTGATTTAAAGACAGTTCAATCTTCCAAGGGGGATAATAAAATTTCTTGAATATTCAGGCCGGTAAAGTAAAATGCATGTGTGCATCTGTGTGTTTATAGATATATACGCACAAATACAAAGACTTGTATAATAGTATATATATATATATATATATATATATATATATATATATATATATATATATATATATATATATGTATATATATATATATATATATATATATATATATATATATATATATATATATATATATATATATATATATATATATATATATATATATATATATATATATATATATATATGTGTGTGTGTGTGTGTGTGTGTGCAACAAAAGGGAAGAATGTTTCTCTTCCGAAATTATTGAATATTTTCATCTGTAAAAGATCAGAGTAATGTCTATGGACTTTTTGCAAACCTGGACCAGAGAAACAAAGAGACAGTCTGTATAAAGATTTGGAATGATTTGAATTACAAATATCGTGTTTTTTTTTTTTTCTTCTCATCATTGTATTCGGCAGATATGAAATAATAGCGAATCCATAATTGAGTACGTTAATGGAGAATGTAAAGAAAAATAAGCTAAATAAAATCGAACAGTAGAAACGAAACTGACAGAACAAATAATTCAAAAGCAAAAGCGGAAATAGAAAGAGAGCAAGAAGGATAATAGGAGAAAGATGAAATGGAAAAAGCAGACGGATATGAAATATAAAATAAGAGGAATGTTAAAACATGTAAAAGTTTACAATATATATATATATATATATATATATATATATATATAAAATAATATTATGCTCTATTGTGTATCGAGCACTATTTCTGAAAATAAATTTTGAAGAACTCTGGATTATATATATATATATATATATGTAATTTATTCGAAAATTAGAGCATAAATATGTTATAAAATAACTTCAAACTTGCCAGTTTGTTTCAACACTTCTGGTGTCTTATCAGTGCGGGTGTTGAATGTTCAACACCATCACTTGATACGAGACCAGACGTATTGAAACAAAATTACTATTTTTGTAGGGATTTTATAACGTGTTCATGTTATAATTTTCGAATAAATTATAAAATCATATTGACTCTACTCTTTATTGAGCACTCTTTTAAGAATATATTTTCGCTTACTGGAATTTATTCCGCTTATACCAATCCGATTTTCGTGTGCATATATATATATATATATATATATATATATATATATATATATATATATATATATATATATATATATATATATATGTCATACTGTATAGCCTTGAGATACAAGCGTACCGAGATACGAGTTTTTTGAGATACGAGCCGGAGTGAGGCCGTTTTTTTTCCCTCTATGTACGAGCTGAATGTTCAGATACGAGCGAGTTTCAGTTAAGTATCTACTAGTTGACGCAGCGAGTGCCAAGCTTGGGGAGTATTTCCTCTCGCAGTACACGTTTTCACCTCGCTCACCTCGCTCTGGAAGGATTTCTGCTGTGTGTTTTTGCCGTTATTTTTCCAAAATTCCTTTAGTGACGTCATGGGTACGAAGTAACTAAGTGCAAAGATCAGTGATGAAAACCAAATCATATGATTTCGCGTGACGTAAAGTGGAAAATCATTAAAAAAAATAAAATTAGGAGGAAGACGTACAAGTAACGGATGTGGCGAAAGAGTATGAGCATCTTACGTAGACGATGAATAAAATTAATAAAATTTAAAAAAGAAACAAATGTAGTTACAGTAATGGATATTATATAAATGCTTTCAAAAAATAAAAATTTAATAATTTTAACCTTCACAGTACGGGCCCAACAGAAGACGCCTCCGCCCCGACACGCGCGAACGTGAAGAGGTGGAGTTTAGAGTGCGCCTTCCGCCTACGGACACTGCGCGTCGACCTGCACGCCGGGAACGGATCGCGACGACGGACCGGAGGGGAAGTGCGTCCGGTGCCGGCCGTGCGGAGTGTCGGAGACTAAGCTAGCCGTTGCTAGGTTAGGGTAGCTGTTGTTGCCCCACTCTTTCTTCTCCACTTGCTGGCCTATGACTCGTCTGTACTTCATATAAGAAGCCACAAATACTAAAATAGGTGTGAGTTTAAGAAAAGAAAGCTCGTTTTTCAAGGGCCTGGAACGGATCAGGGATATGCCCATTAATTTCAATGGGTAATACACATAAAGATATTTTTTATGTTTAACATTCTTTTTATAGATACAAATATTTAAGCAAACGCTCTCTTTATAATAAACAGCAATAAAGAACATTTACCGGCCTGAATGTCCTAGAAATTTTCACAGAAAATATTCGTCCTCCGACAGGATTCGAACCTGTATCCTATACGGAACATTTAGCTTGACGTGATTTAACCGATTTGGCCACGAAGGAGCGTTGGGTTAGTGAGGGCGAATTTACTATATTTAAACTTCAATCTTTCATGAATCTCAAACGTACATTCATGTCTACTCATGGCGTATCAAATATAAACAAATGACGTCACACATTATGAAATGGACAAAGCCCGACAATTATTTTAAGACATTTTTATGTTTAACATTCTTTTTATAGATACAAATATTTAAGGCCGGTAAATGTTGTTTAATACTGTTTATTATAAACAGAACATTTACTTAAATATTTTTTGTCGGACTTTGTCTATTTCACAATATATATATATCCGAATGCAGCGAGAACGAAAATAATATATAAATTCTATTGTTCACAGCATTAATTCAAAAGAGGGCTCACTACCGATAGTAGAGCAATAATTATTTATTATAATTTTTTTCATATAGACAAAAACATTTTACTCATTACAAAAAATGCAACTTCGTTTCAAGGCTTTTAAATTTCACTTCGACTGGAAGGAACCTAGTTGGTTATGAAGAATTCTGTTTGGAAGCAACCCACATGTGAAACGACACTTCCTTTTTTCCATTTATTTGAAAAAAAAAAAAGAAAAAAGAAAGAAAGAAATACATAGCCAAAAAGTTGACGGAGTGAAGCAATAGTTCTTCTTGACAGCAGTTTGGTAAACGATGGTTGAGATGTTAAAATTGTGGGCAGACCTGAGAAATTTCTTTACGACAACAACGGTCAAGGGTTTAGGCGCAGCATTTCCAAGCTTTCTAAGAATGAGGGGTGGGGGATGAAAGGTGCGAATAGGAGATGGTAATACGATGAAAGAGGAAGGAAGGATAAATTTAAACGATAGATATAGTAGTATTTGGGAATGTTTTTTATATATATATATATATATATATATATATATATATATATATATATATATATACGCAAATACACACACAAATACAAAAACATAAAAGATAATTATATTCCATACTTTCGTGGTTTGTTTATTGGCGTTCGCACAATTGTCAGTTGTCCGAAAAGGACAGAAAACTTACTATATGTGTGTGTGTTGGTATGAGAGAGAGAGAGAGAGAGAGAGAGAGAGAGAGAGAGAGAGAGAGAGAGTGGAATAGGTAAAGATAGAGAGCTAAGTAGCGTAAAACTAGCGAAATATACAATGAAAAAAACTGCTCAGAGATGCACAATTAGTAACTTTAGTAATTGTTGGTATCGAAATATGTCATACATGTAGACTGGCAGCCGTAGACCTTAAACGATGCACCTGATCATCTTTAAGGCTTTAAACGGATAGTAACCAAGCAATGTTGACTTTTTTATGCACATCATTCTTTACTCTACAGTTTTCCACGGATGTTTTAAAATAAATGTTCTACATTTAAATGAATATATCCTCCCCGCTATGAAGATTTGCAATGAAAAGGACACTACTAAAATCTACGTATCACACGAGAAAAAGCGTACAAAACACTCATTTACAATAGGTAACTTATTAAGGATTATAGCTTACCATATCCTCTGACATTTGCACGATATCATATACACGTGAATTGGGATTACATATGGTTTATTGCTACTGCAATAATCGAATGTTTAAGGTTACTTACAGGAACAATTTATAACACAAGGAATAATGGTTGTGTAAAGAGTACAAGCATCAAATAACAGAGCAACTGATTTGCAAAGATAACATTTATTAAAACAAAATTAACAAATGTAAATTTTAAAACAGGAGTTTCTTTTTTAAATGTACATTGTATACTGGACGGAATCTCCATAAATATGTTATAGCGGGGACTTTTTTGGTGTGTTTTAAGTGAAACCTTTCACAGCCCTTGTAGCTTCAGCATGGAAAGTTCATATCAGCAATTCAAAAGAGTGTCAAGTTCTTCAAGCCTTCTTTCCTCGTCACAACCCTAGAGTCTAAGAGTCCTCTTTATTAACATCTCCCCTAAAACATCCTCGTTGCTCATATGTTTAGTCCATGGTATTCTCAGCATTCATTTATAGAACTATATATTTGTTGTTTCGAGTTTCTTCTTCTTATATGAGGAGATTTTCTCGCATTCACTGTTATATAGGAGGAATAATATTGAATAACATTTGCCAGATTTCATCAGTAACCACAATTCCTATTTTTTAGTACTTTGTTTACCGTTTGGGAAGTGATTATTCGCTATTCCAATGCGTCTTCAGATTTCGGAGTCATATGTTTTCGTCCTTTTCTTAAACACATTTTTCGTCCTTTTTCTTAAATACTTCCTGGATATTTCATTTTTTAATGTTGCGTGATTGTTTTTTTCCAATACGTTGTTCGCATCTTGGCTTGCTTATTTTGCTTACATTCATCATGGCCATTTTTAATAAAAAAAATTAATCTTGAGTGTCTCTCGAGTCTGTGTATTTAATAAACATGGCTATAAATAAAGTGGTTTCTAAGTAGAAAAGGACCTTAATGCGTGGGCATGAAGTTTCCCGTGGGTAGACCGAGTCGGCAATAAAACTCCATTAGAATGTACTTGTTTATTTTGTAGGTGCAGCATTCACAGAAAATACGCACAAAGTTTTGCTTACAGCGTGGGCATTGGTCCGCGAAAACTATTCGAATGATTAAGATGGCTTTCGAAGATTATTCAATGAGCGGTGTTCAGATAACATTTTTCGAAGCAACACTTCAAACTTGGCCGGAAGAGTATTGAAGGCGATTTACGTTCTGGAAAGCTTTCAAAGCCGGAAACGACCCCCTTTTATTATGGAATACACTATTTAGCAGAAAGTCGACACAAGGGCATCTGATGCTAGGCAAAATGCCCAAACCACTTCGCAGAATCTGATCAAATGAGCTAACATCTGACGTTTTTTTTCATGAGGATCTGCCTTCTTGGACGAGGCGATGGTTTTCATCAACTTCTTCCCTGCCTTTCTCTTTCTCTCACTCTCATATATATATATATATATATATATATATATATATATATATATATATATATATGTGTGTGTGTGTGTGTGTGTGTGTGTGAGTGAAAATATATAAGAAAATAGGAAAGAACTCGTTAGGTAAATAATCCAAAGTTCTTTCGTATTTTTGTTATTATTTTTTAAAAAGTACTGCTCGATAAAAAAGTAGAGCATAAATATAATTATTTATTTAAAAATAAAATTCCAACATGCTACATAAGAGTTCTCATGTTTCAAAACAAGAGCCGAAAACTTCAATGAACTTATTTGAATTAAATTGAATTAATTTTCTATATATTTTTCACACACACACACACACACACACACACACACACACACACACACACACACACATATATATATATATATAAATATATATATATTGAAGCATGTGTTGTTAAAGACTACCGAAACTTTCCGTTTAATAATCTTTTTTCCTGTTTTTTCTTACTTTCTCGCAAGTTTTTTTTAATTTTTTTTTATTTATTTCGGTCTAAGTTGTTGAAATAAGATCCTAGTCTTTGGTGTTTTGCCGAGAGTTTTCGGTTAGCAACGGTCACCATGGATATATGTTGTGGTTTGAAGTACGTTGCTAATTGTTTTATTTTATAGACAATACTTTGGGTATTTAGGCAGTGTTGTTGGATTAGTTCATTAACATTTATAGCGTGTGTGTATTACTTTCCTCGAACGTCTCTTGGGTGTCAAGCTCAAACTCGTCCCCAATATGAACTCGTACAAGAGGTTTTGGCTGAACAATAATTGGTTCAGTCTTGAACAATGTCAGGCTCCCTTGTTATACTAAAATTTGCAAGAGCCATGTCAGACCAAAAGTAGAAAGATGTTGTTATGTAGTGGTTTGGAGATTCCCAGGCCTCACTTGCATTCAAAACTCTACGCGGTTTTGTGAGACGAATAATTTTCCTCCCGACAACGACTTTCCACCCGAGCAAACCTTGCCAGCCTCTTATGGCTCTATAACTAATTCTATAGCAAGTTTTCTGGCCAGATACATTGTTTACTTTAGGCACCTCCAGTCACTTTTCGATATCTAAGGTTTAAAATGAATTTTCAAAAATGAAAAAGCATTGTTAAAGATTTTATTCTAGCTTTAATTGAAAGCTAAATGATTTAATTTATTATTTCCAGTAAGTAAAATAATCTGGTGTATTTCAGATAGAAATTATATAGATTGGAATGTCAAATATATGCTCGATCTTTTAAAATTCTCTTAAAAACGGCCATTTTATTAAATTTTAAGAAACTTGTAAACAAAATTTTTCGATTTTAAAATTCATCCTAAAATAAATTGTATATTTCTGACACGTTATTTGAGTAAAATTAGAAAATATAAAGTTAAATTAATCTGATTTGAAAAAAACATTACTTACTTATAGCATAAAAAATTGTATCCAAACATTTCTGAACGATGCGTCTGAATTTTCTCATATTGACATTATCGATGTTATTGAGAAGTTTCGAGGTGATGATATGGATGACCAAAACTGACATAATTTTATGAAATGTAAGTGAACTCATTTTTTTTTTTTTTTGGTTTTTAACTAGTAATTTTTAGATATTAGTAATTATGTAATATTTATTTTTATTTAATATATTTTTTAGTCTGGGTTTCGTTTCTCAGGTTATTAATCGTCTTATCGTATTTAATAACTTTCATGAATATATGTAAGGGGAATGAAACATATGTAAAAAAAACATTTTTACTAAGATTTTGTAAAAAGAAAAAAATCAAAAATAATTTTATTAATTTCGGAATATTTACTGAAAGTTTCATTAAAATCCGACTATTATTTGAATTTTGCAAGAATTTCCAAATCAACATGTGTTTTCCTAGTGCAAAAATAAAACAAAAAAATCAAGATTTTAAACCAAAATTTTGAACGTACTAGGAAGGAGATAAAAATTTCAAAGAATAATAAAAAATACTTTGGTCTTTCCTCTTCATAATAACTCTAACAGATTTTTTTACGCGATCTATTTAATTTCACCATTTCTGTCCTTTGCAGATCGGCCCCAACCATGCCAAAGACACGAGGAAGAATCATCTTCATTCTTTTCGTATCCTATTAATAAGAATGTAAGTGCACTCTAACAGGTTCTTCCAATTAACAGATGTTTTGCATAAAAGAGTCCCGACTTGCATATTCCACCAAATTGCCGTATCTTAAAATCTAAGGTTAACCATTATCTTACATACACAACTTCATCACTGTACTTACTTTTCTCACGATCACACAACACCATACAATAAACTTTTACCTTAAAAGTCTCTCACGCCTTGTATTGGCTTTATATTGAATCGCTCAGTTGGCTCTGTATTGGGGAGGTGTATATATATATATATATATATATATATATATATATATATATATATATATGATTAATACAAATATAAAATTAGTTGACTGATGTTACCTTCAGCATCCCGACTTCTTAGGGTTTCGTAGAGGGACTCTCTAGCAATCTCTCCGTCTACTCATCAGGGGATATCAGCACTTGACTTTTTACTTTCTCGTTTTTCTTTTATTGAAAAATCATTTATGCAATTTGCAGTGCGGTATGGTTGATTTATCATTTTACAGATATATATATATATATATATATATATATATATATATATATATTGTTTCAAAAGTCTGTGTCACGTTACTAAACTGTATATTTTAATTGAGGATATCGGTAAAAGTTATGTATCCCTTTAGCAGATTTTGACATGTGTTCAATATAAGCGCAGCGGGTTATACGACACACATCCGAACGATAATACAATTCTTGCCAAACCCGATCATACATAGCATTGTCAGTGGTTGCCAAGGCTATAGTTTTTCGTGTCTTCAGATCATCCATATTACTGGGAAGGAGAGATCCGTATACGAGGCCTTACCAATACCCCCCAGAGGAAGTAGTCACATGGCATGAGGTCTTGAGACCTTGGTTGGCAGCGCAGGAACACGTGATTAGTCTGTCCGGAACGTCCGACTCATCTGGCTGGCAGAGCTGTGTTAAGTTAAAGTCTAACTTAAATTTAAATAATTAAATTAAAATTAAATTAACTTAAGAAAATTTGACACTACCATCATAATCTGTTAAAGTTTTGGCTTACTCGTCATCTTCCCTACATATCTGTATAGACTGTAAACCTCTGCATCGAGTTGCTCTTGGGCCTTGCCCATGTTGAAGATTACCGGAAAACAATATGAATGTGTGGACTGCTTGACATAAGCACTTTATATTCTAGAAATATTCTGATAAGATACACATATATATATATATATATATATATATATATATATATATATATATATATATATATATATATATACAAACTTACAGCGTACTATGATATTAATACAAATGACATTGGTTTGTACAGAGACGATGGACTTATGATTATTAGAAACTGAACTAACTTCAAAATGGATAGAATTAGAAAGTTATTATATAAAGAATTTAAAAGCATGGGCTTAAAAATTACGGTTAGTACTAAATTAAAAAAAAGTGGACTTCCTACATATAACATTAGATCTAAATAAAAATACATACACACCTTATAAAAAAACCAACACCAATCCTTTAAATATTCACCCTAAATCAAATCACCTCCCATCTATAATTAAACATATACCGTTATCTATCAGAAAACGAATTAGTACAAATTCAGCAAATGACAAGATTTTCGATGAGCATATCAATTCCTATAATAAGGCTGTAAAAGATAGTGGCTACAAAAACCCAAAACTAACTTATATAAAAAAAAAAATGAAAATGGAAAGCATAGAAAAAACAGATGTAGAAAAATTATTTGGTGTACTCCCCCATACAACCAAATGGTAAAAAACAAATTAGGACATAAATTCCTCGCATTAATAGTCAAGCATTTTCCTAGTGAAAGTAGACTAAGTACTATTTTCAATAAAAACACACTAAAATTGAGTTATAGCTGTACAGAAAACTTAGAAAAAATCATTAAGAACCATAATGCTAATATCTTAAATAAACACTTATACCAAAACCAAAAAAAATTAGACAATGGAAAAATAAAGATAAAAACTGATGGAAATAAACAAAAACTATGTAACTGTAGAAACCGTCATAATTGCCTTCTACAAAATAAATGCTGCACTGAATCATTAGTATACCAATGCAATATCTCTTCGATTGAAAGTCCTTAAAACATAAATATATATATATATAGGTTGCACTAGCCATGAATTCAAAAAAAGATTCAACCAACATCAAACTTCATTTAGAATAAATGAATATAAAAATCAGACATCTCTCTCAAAATACTTCTGGCATCTAAAAGAATCAAATGAAACACCTACAGTAAAATGGAAGTTAATAAGAAAAGCTAGAATATGTAGGTCATTAAACGACCCATGTCCTTTGTGCATACACGAGAAACTATATATTACTAAGTTTATAAAAAATAAAAATTTACTGAATCAGAGAAATGAAATAGCTATTATATGCCGTCATTGTCAAAAACTTTCCTTAAATAATATTTAAAAATTTTAAAAAAAGGGGCAATCAGGTAGTATACATACTTATATTTAACATGAAAAATAATTTTATATATTGTAAGTAATTATATTAAATTTACTTGTTTTTTCTTTATAAAAAAAGAAAAAAGTCTATTGGAATAACAGTGAAAATATTATAAAGTTGTATTTAAAATTGTAGTTAAAACGAATTCTAACCTAAGCATCTTTTAAAAATTGCTAACCTAAACACCTCTAAAAAAAAAAGTACTACCGGCACTTAAATGAATCCAATAAAACACCTACTGAAAAATGAAATTATAACGAAAAGCTAGATGGTTAGGCCTGTGAACGACCCATGTTCTTTGCACATACATATGAAACTTTATTACTTAGTTTATATATATTTAAAATAAATTAATTAATTAATTAATAAAGTTTACTAAATCTGAGAAAAGAATTAGCTATTTTTCCAGTAAGTGCCATAAATATTACTTAAATAATATTTAAATATAAAAGTTTAAAAATCGTAATATACATATACTATGATATGGAAAAATAATTTTACTTACTATAAGTAATTTCAAATACATTTCCTTCTGTTATAAAGTAATATAGTCTATTAAAAATAACAATGAAAATATTTTAAAGTTGTAATTAAAATTGTAGTTAAATAAAATGAATTCTAACCTAAACTTCTTTTACTTAGTACTAGACGCACTTAAAAGAATCCAATAAAACAATTATAGTAAAATAAAATTAATATGAAATCCCAGAAGATGTAAGCTTATGAATGGCCCATGTCCTTTGTACTTACATGAGAAACAATATATTACTAGGTTTATATATGTAAAAAATAAAAGTTTACTAAATCAGTAAATTAAGTAACTATTTTTGCCGTCATTGTCATAAATTTTACTTAAAAAAATGTATCCTAATATACATACTTATACTTGATGTAACAATAATCCTACATAATATAAGGGATTCTAATACATTTAACTGTTCATAAAAAAGATATAGTATACTAAAAATTAAAAATGAGAATATTTCAAATCGTGGTTAAATAAAAAGAATTCTAATCTGAACACCCACGAAAATCTTTAAATTTACAAATAGGAAAAAAATTCCTTAAGATTTTTTTGCCGTTAACAATAAATTTAAAAAAAATACAGACGACATGCATTCAACGGATGTCAGTTCTCATTGAAAAATACATCCCTAGCCCTTACCAAAATGTAGCTAATAACTGATACAATGATACAGATATAAGGAAAACCCAGACAACCCTTGTCCAATTGAAGTAGATTTATCTGTCACAATGGAAACGTGATTTTAGCTGTGTCCTTAAAACCCAGTAATTTTAAAAGTTACTCCAAAATTCGCTTGAGGATGAAATGGGACTAATGTCTTTAATTTAATTGCAAAATTAAATTTTTGAAACATGGTTAGAACTGTGTAGGGTTAAAAACATATTTTAAATCAATTAATTTTATATATATATATATATATATATATATATATATATATATATATATATATATATGTGTGTGTGTGTGTGAGAGTTTTGGCATATTTTGAGGATTTTTAATATATCTAGAAAGTTTTTTGAAATTATTTTCTTTGACATTTTTTAAATTGAACATTCAATTAGTATTGATGACATTCTCATAGTAACAAAAAAAGAGATGAATTACAATCACTTAAGAAACATTTGAAGGTAAATCTCTTCTACAACTTATTTATGGAGGAACATTAAAATAGAATCCCTTTTCTTGGTGTTCTGGTAGATGCTAATAATGATGGTTTCATCATGTCAATATATATATATATATATATATATATATATATATATATATATATATATATATATATATATATATAAATCGACAAGTAATAATTCATAACTTCTTAATTAAAAAATCGAAAGTCCTCACAGATATAAAATAGGCTTCATACAATCATGATTAACCGGGCGAAAATGAATACCCCTAGGGAAGTTGGTGATAATAATAATAATAATAATAATAATAATAATAATAATAAGAAGAAGAAAAAGAAGAAGAAAAGAAGAAATATTTCCAAATATTAAACTGATTTATTAATAGGAAATTGCTACGACCTCTTGGGAATGATTGCGGTGTAGTTTCCCCTTCAGTTATCTACAGTTTTGCTCTCTGTGTTCTTTTTGTAGTCTATGCCCTCTATCTTTGGGGCACAGCCAAAATTTCCCGCTATTTAATATATAGCTGAAAAGATGGATTCATGTATTTCCCTGGTGTATTTCTGCGAGCTGAAAAAAAAAAAAAACTCTGGCTAAATTAGAACGTGTCTCGATTATGCCACTTTCCGTGCTATTAATATGACGCCACTCATACATAGCCCATTATTATTAGGTGACACACACTGACGTCCAATGTTCAATATTTAGAAGACCTGTATAAAATCTCTAGAATAATCTGCAGTGTCATTCATCCTGACCTGGCATCTCGGCTTCAGTCACTTTTTCCACCTCCGTTATCTAGCTTCCATGTGCTTTTTCTATAAATACTTTCATGGTATTTGTTATGATGAAATTTTCTTTATGGTGCCTAGAGTTTATGACTCTAAGCCCTGTACTAGATTATCTTCATTTTATAATTAGAAGTATCTTAGAAATTATGATTACATCCAGCTAACACTTTAATCTCTCACATTTCTCTATAATGGATCTATTTTTGGGCCTCTTGTTTTCCAGTCAAAAAAGTTTAAATACAGCTTCTCTTCACACACTTCTCGCCTGTGGAACTCTCTTCTGGTTTCTTGTTTTCTAGTCAAACATAATCATCAAAAATATAAATTCAATGTCAATCGTTATCTTCTGTCTTTATAATTTGTTTCTTTTCTTGTTCCCGCTTCTTAATAGTGTTCTTTTTCTAATATACTTTCACACACAGTAAGCCTTTGCGTCTTAGTGGCTTTATTGTCTTGCTTGGGGTGAAATGATTAAAATAACTCATATTTTAGAATACTAATTCGATAACATACAGCTTCGCTGGAGAGAAGATTATCAAATCTCAAATCTAAATTGTCGTGTTTTAAATGGATAACTATTTAATAGAAGATATTATCTGTTAAAAAAAAAGAATTATTTCAAAGGGCCTTATATTTTGTCATATATTCATCTTTTCCTGTTACGCGGTGGTGAACATTTGCCACAGTCGCGTTTCAAATGCATTCACTTTTTGTTTATGACCGTTTGCTTGTACGCATGAGTATTTGAATAAAATGACATGTCTATTAATAGAGGCTGCAGCAGAAATACCTCCCACGTAGACTTGCCAGAAATATCTCCTACATCATGGCAATACATAAGTGACAAAGATGTCTTCCACTAGTTAACATCTTACAATTTTGCAAGTGGTATGTTCGCTGCACCCTGTATTTATAAAAACTAAATTAATTAAAAAGGTAAATTGACAGATCATTTTTAAGCATTCTTTTAAAAATTATATCTATTTTTTTTTTTTTGCTGTTGAAAAACACCATCAAAGATAGCATTGTCATTGGTTGCCAAGGCTATAGTTATTCGTGTCTTCAGACCATCCATATCATTGGGAAGGAGAGATGCGTACACGCGGCCTTACACATACCTCCAGAGGAAGGAGTCATATGACATGATGTCTGGAGACCTCGGTTGCCATCGCAGGAACACGCGATTACTCTGTCTGGAACATCCGACTCATCTGTCAGGCAGAGTGGTGTTCATTTACTGTCTAACTTAAATTAAAGTAATTAGATGAAAATTAACCATGAATATTCCTCGTATAATTTTAAACCTTTCTTTAAACTTGAACCAAATTTATCTGAATTCCCTTATTGGCGGCATCATTTTTTTTTCTTTTAATTTAACCTAAATTCACTTTTTCGCCATAAATAATAAGCTGAACATCTACTATGTGGACATCTCTATGCTGTCAGTTTTTTGGAATCAATAAATACATATGAGGGTTCATATAAAAAAAAACAGTAACGGAACAGTTGCCATAGTAACGGAGCTAAAGAATGCAGAGTGTGGCAGCTTGGGATAGACTGGGCTCGAATTCTTTCGAAACAAGATAGAACGTTCTTGTTCAGTTGTTTATAGCAGTGCTTAGAAAGAAAATTGTGTTGAGTATCGGCGCCTCTTTACACCATCAGTGACCGTGGTTTTTGCGGCAATTATTGGCTAAGAAACAACATTCCCCAGGCACGACAACAATCATTTTTAACAGATCACGCACGCTTGCGAATTTTTCTTCTTTCCAAATATCAAATCCCACTTGAAAGGAAAAAAAAAACGATTTCAAGACGTTGTGGAACTCTTAGAGAATGCGACGAAGCACAGCTCCCTATCCCAAAAAACAGGGAGTTCTTTCAATGATTACTTGCATGGAAACAACCCTGGATAAATTGCGTGTCTTCAGAAGGGGAGTACTTCGAAGGGAATTAAATGCCGAATTGATATTTGTGTATTTTTAATATTTCATTCTGATTGATGAATTAGTAAGTTTTACGGCACGTCAAGTAAGGTGGTACACTAAATGCCGAAAAGGGATTTAATTTTCTTTTGGGAGCAGGGAATTATATACGCTGAAAAATTCATTTTTTGTAGTGAGTGATTGTAGATTGTTTTGCAACCAATTTTATACACTGTAGATTTGGTAAACAGTATTTTCTTTTTTATAATTTCCAATTGTAGAGTCAAATTTCTTTAATGAAATTTATCTTTTAAGTTATCCGGCAAAAGGTCTCTGCATCCTTCCACTAAAACAGGAGAACCCAATCATGGCTGGCAGACAATTTCAGCGACCGCATCACCCCTTACATCTAGCCACCTAACTCCCCAGACTTGCAACCTCCTTGATTATTATCTGTAGGGTGCAGTTGAGCGAGCGACCAACAAAATTCTTTGTAACACAAAAGATGAACTGAAGGCAAGGATTATGTCATCATTCACTAATTTAAGAAAGTAGACCGCCCAGAAGAATTGCAGGAGATTCCCAAGTCATCTGGAAGCCAACGACGATTTTATTGAAGGAATTTATTCTTTACTATTTCAAGATATTGTTGTGTAATTTTAGTAAATATATCTGTTAAAATGAGATATCAGTCTTAGCAATGTATTACTTGGTTACAAAACAATGTAGGTAAGCAAATTTGGTAAACAGTTTTTTTTTTTTTTAATGTATGTTACTTGGATCGGTATTTTCAAATATGTCCTTTAAGTTATCCGATTGGTAGAATTTTCCACGGGTTTGCTGAAAATTGTAGCAATTTGGTAGTATGTGCTTAACGGTATATGGTTCCTGGCATGGAACGCATAGTGGCGGTTCCTTGTTTGTTAGTAGAGGTTGGAGGGTTATGCATATGTGTCGCATATGGAGTCTGGCTAGCACCACCTCCTCTCGCCTTATCTTTCTGTATCTTGGCTATCTTTTACTATTTGATCACACCTCGTATAAATAGACAGCTACTGGTATATGAGAGATATGAACGGAGTGAAACTGATATACTATAGATAATAAATGAATGATACTGATATGTCAGAGTTATGAAAGAAATGATACTGATATATGAGGGATATTGTAGCGATTATCATCACCATCACACACACATACAGATCATACGACAAGCATTCATTGGCTAATCTCTTCAAAACTAGGTCGCTGATTGGTCAATTCCGACAAGTCTGATCACCTGCACGTGAGGAATAACATTTTCCGCGTACAAGGCTGGGAGCCTGTCACGTAAGACACTACCTTATATAAACAAAACACGAATAAGCCTCTCTCGTTCTCATCATTCAACTTTTTCCTTGCTGCCAAGATGTAGTCTTCAAGAGTTCCTGTCTTAACCGTGCGGTCACATTGCCAAAAACTCTTACCGACTTTTTCGCAAGACGTTAGTAGAGTCCAGCAAATTTCGCCTGTCAACACACACCTATGACTTTACTTACAACATTTCAAATGCACACACCGACACATATGCATATCTCTCTGTGACTGAGCCAAGTTCAATCAACCAGGATTCTGTTGATTTCTCTAACACAACACACTTTCTGATCAATTGTATTCTTGTTATCTATTCTAACAAACAGTCATTTGTACTAATATTGATTCCTGAACATTTTTCTCTCACAAGAATTTTCTTTTGAACAATCAAATACGAATCAAAATACGGTAAAAGGGAATCAACTTCTTTTCCCTTAATCTATACATTGAATGCAGATTATTGTATATTTCGTTCGTGTATGTTTTGTTGATTCACTTTTGGAGTTTCGTTGTTTTCTCGAATCATTAATAATACATGATATATGCGTTAAAGAACACGCCCAATAACAATTGGTGACCGTCGACATGATTCAAGATAAAAAAAAGCGAAGAAAAAAGCCAATTTTCTGCAAGAGCATCTAAGAAATTAATATAAAACAATTTAACTTGGCGCGATGAATTTTCTCTCTACCCTATGCGTTTCAAAAACTACCCAAAATCGTCGACCAGGTGGAAACAAAGCGACAGTATTGCTCAACCTTCCAGTCTTCAATACAATTAACGTGCATGTATGGTTTGCACAAGGAAACGCCATTTTCCAGGCGAAACGAATCCAATCCTAAACGGCACGCTTTGCCGACGTTGTTGAAAAGCTGCCGCCGGAGGTTGGATCTGACGTATCGGAATTGCTGGACAATGTCCCGAGAGACAAGCCCTTCGACACGTTAAATTATATATAGAACAGGAAAGTCTGAAGAACGCCGAATCAACGACCTGTTCAACACCTTTCAATTGGACGCCAGCAAGCCTACACAATTACTACGTAAGATGAAAAATCTGCTAGGAAAGAATACAATGTCGGATTCGCTGCTCCGCAAGCTGTGGACGGACAAGTTGCCCACCCACACCGCCCAAATCTTAGCAGCACTTCCAGAGGACTTAGACCTCAAGAAAACGGCTGAAATAGCCGATAAAATAATTGAAGCTAAGGCACTTAATAGTATGCACGTCCCTGAAACACACGACACACCCATCGACGACTTGATAAGCAGACTCCAGCAACAACTCAACAAGTTGTCGATTCAGTTGGATTGTCTGAGTAGAGAACGTTCGACCCCAGCTTACAACACATACAAGTCACGCCGACGTTTCAGATCTAATTCACATGGGAGGACGACTACTATTTGTTGGTATCATCGTGAATTCGGTCAGACAGCTAGGCATTGTACCAACCAACTTTTCCCTTATACTATCGGTTGTAATTACTACGGGAGATTTTGACACCGACTTCAACCTGAGGGCCCGCAATCTATTTCCAACCGTTGACACAACAGGAACGTCTGCACCTCGATTCCAACCATCGACACGACCGTAACATCTGCACCTCGGTTTAAGCAGCCGACACGACCAACCCAATCATCGTCATCATCATCACCACGGAGTAGTACACAACAAACGTCTGAAACACCTGATCAAAAAGTTACCTAGAAAGGTAGGAGGGTCCAGTAGCCTTCAAAATTCAAACAATATATGATATATTAAAAAATGTCTTCATCACTTTTTATCAATCTGTGGGGGGTATCTGTAGCGATCATGATCGCCATTACACACACTAACATGCATAGAGTTCATACGACAAGCATTCACTGGTTAATCTCTTCAAAACTAGCTCGCTGATTGGTCAATTCCGACCAATCAGATCGCCTGCACGTGAGGAATAACAGTTCCCGCGTACAAGGCTAAGAGCCTGTCACGTAAGACCCAACCTTATATAAACAAAACACGAATAAGTCTCTCTCGTTCTTTTCGATCATCTTTTTCCTTGCTGCCAAGATGTAGTCTTCTAGAGCTTCCGTCTTAACCGTGCGGTCAGACATTAAAGAACAGTGACAACAACTCCTACCGACTTTTTCGCAAGTCGTTAGTAGAGTCCAGCAAATATCACCTGTCAACATACACCTACGACTTTACTCAAAACATTTCCAACGCACACACAGACACAGATTTTTTTAATACATATATGCATATCTCTCTGTGACTGAGCCAAGTTCAATCAACCAGGATTCTGTCGATTTCTCTAACACAACACACTTTCTGATCAATTGTATTCTTGTGTTATCTATTCTAGCAGTCCTTTCTTCTGATACTGATTCCTGAACATTTTTCTCTCACGAGAACTTTCTTTCGAACAATCAAATACAAATCAAAATACGGTAAAAGGGAAGCAACTTCATTTCCCTTAATCTATACATTGAATACAAATTATTGCATATTTCGTTCGTATATACTTGTTATTCCCACTTGGAGTTTCGTTGTTTTCTTGAATCATTAATAATACAAAAAGATATATGCGTCAAAGAACAAGCCCCATAACAATATGAACGAAATGATACTGATATATGATAGCTATTAATAGCCTGCTATAGATAACCAGGAGTAACTTCAAGTAGACACGAATAGATTGATATCAATAGATAGTGTTGTGGATTCCACGATGAAATTCGGTCTCCCAAAAATGACAAACGCAAGAATTAAGGATAAGAAATTAAATGTATTTACACAATAATACAATGAGTTAGTAAATCCAGGAACGCTGTTAGTGGAAACAATAATATATATATATATATATATATATATATATATATACACTCTCAAAATAGGACTTCCTTAGAGTCTACGTGCTTGTAACTGACTTCTACAAGCGGTTACTTCACACTTCCTTGCCCTTACGCCATGTCGAAGTGCCCTTTTTTCCTTATGTATGCTTTGTTTTACTCACTAAAACTAAGCAATGGTTCATTAACTATCTGATGTAATGGCAGGTGCGAACATACTAAGATACTAATTCAATAAAAAAAATAGCAGAATTTTAATATGATGCAGCTGGAGATTTATGAATCCTTGCTGTCACTTGATTCTTAGCAATATCCTCTGCGAAAAGGGGTAAAAGCATGATAAAAATAATTTTAAGTTGGACATAGTCACGCGTAGTGCGTCAGTATGTGAATGTATGTTTTACTTTATTAGTTGTATCTTTTCAGTGGATGTCACTGAGGTGTCTTGTCAAGAATACACAGAATAGAGCCTTTTACTTGACTCTCTAATGGACAGAATGAAGCCACCGTTTATATCGTTATCGACCAAAATGGCAATCTCCTAGCAGTAATGCATATAAGTATTTTACAGACTTCTTCTTTACAACATCACAGACGAAGTCTAAACAATTTCAAAAAGCGCTGTCAGGAGGTAATTTATCGGATGTTCTTTCGGACACAGTTGATTGACACTTAGGGCTTGATAGCAGGCGTTGAAAATAACCTTCATTTTTGTACCGTTATTGATTAACTACTTTTTATTCATGGACAATTTCCTGGTTTTGAATTTGAATAAAGTAGCGTAGAGTCAGTTTCCGGTTGTCCCTCGTAAAGTTAATGGAAGTTGGGCGCATTTAAAATGTTTTATAGGGGCAAGTCTAATGCTAAATAAACCGATCTTCGCTGATTTGACATTATTTGAAGTTGTTACTTTATTTTGTTTCACTAGGGTACCATTTTTCGAGCATGTTAAATCTAGGTTTGGGGAATAACGTTTGGACGTCGATTAAGCGGGATGAGCAGCGAACTGAGGGTTGTTAGTCGTGAGGTTTCTTTGCAAGTAGATATCGTTCACAACTACGAATGAAAATCGAATGTATTGAGAAGAATATAATTCCATGGAGATTATTTAAATCATTTTCCAACAAGCAAAAGTCTGTCTTAAAAATAAACATTCTAAATTATTATCCTTTTTTTAACAATAAAAGAATGCCAACTATTATAGCAGTCACATAGTCTATCTCCGCAAGTTTATTGCAATTATACAAGGGTATCAGTCTTGCTTCTTCACAGTTTAAAGATATTACACGTTGTGCCTTATCAGGTTAAGATTCTCAGATGATATGAAGTGAAAAGTCTATTGAATCCCCTGCTAGATCAGCTGCTAAATTGGCTTGGGACAATTCTTCTCTCAAGAATCAATCATACATATCTATAAATCTACCATTCCACCATGCTTAGAATATTACCGCCACACACGGTACGGTACCCCTGCTATTTAAATTCAGCTCCTTGAAAAAAATATCTAAAAAAGAATCAGCAATATTATCGATCCTGGTGTACGGCATCGGCTTTAATCACTTTGCCACTACTGTGTCTTTTCTATAAATACATTCATGGTAATTGCTCGGATGAGCTCTTCGTTAAGGTATCAAGACTATGAATTTAAGCGCAATAGTACATTGGCGGTGAAATCTACAGTTGAGCTAGCTAGATATAACCGTAAGGTCTATGATAACAGTTACTTTTCTCGTACTTCTCGCTTTTGGAACTACCTTCATGCTTCATGCTTTCCTGCCAAGTTTAATCCTCAAAAATTTAAATGAAATGTCAATCGCTATCTACGGTTCTCTACGGTTCTCCTGATTGCTCTTTTCTCTTTCCACTCATTACTAATGTTTCTGTTCCTAATTAAGCCACATCCTATAACCCCTTGCGTGGTAATGCCTGTACTCCCTTGCTTGGGGTGATACCGATTATTATTATTATTATTATTATTATTATTATTATTATTTATTAATGAAAATATTGTGGGGCTCTACCCTTGTACATAGGATGGACTCGTCCAAAGTATACTTATACTACGGAGAGATAGCGTGACAAAAACGTCGAGACAGGGTGTTCATCCAGAGTTATACGAGAGTCCAGCCAAATTTAATCTGCAAAAATTTAAATGCAATTTCAATCGCTATCTAATCTCCTCTTGATTATTTCTTTTCTATCCCGTTCATTATTAATGTCTCTTTTCCTAATTCTTACACAACCAGTAACAACTTTGGTTTTAATAGTTTTACTACCTTGATTGGCGTGAGACCAACTGAAAAAAACAACATCACAATGATCAATGCAGACGTTATCTAAGTATTATACATTGTCCCTACTGTGATTTTTTGGCTTTTTATTAACGAATGGTTCGTTTGCTAATGTATGTGTCGATGACAGTACAGTTTACTGTAGATAATCGAAGATAATTCAAAGTGGGAAACTTATCTCACGCCCTGATCTTGGTCAAATAACTCAATGAAGGAGAAAACAAACTAATAATTTTCAATATCTCAAAAGAACATAAAGACTAATATAATTTCATTGTCACGATCAAACGCAGATCGCAACACCGGCCATCTTAACTCAAAGACAACAAAAAAGCATGCAATCTATGACATATTTTTCCGTCGACTTTTATTATTTTATTTTATTAAGGAATATTTATTTTAAAATTTGCCTTTATCTTTAATTTCAAACTTTACTGAAAATTGTATGCAATTCCCCCCCCCTCAAATATTAATTGGGAAAGTGTTGTAAAAAAAGAAACAGTCTGCAAAATCCTTTCATCTGCCTTCATAGACTTCTTCCGTTTAAGGGGAAGGTGTTGACCTCCAATTAATTTCATGTAAAACGTATTTCGGTATCTTTGCACATATTGCAGCCCCACAATGAATTTCCATATTGCGGGGTACCTCGTCCCAAGCTCCGTGTGCAGTTTTCTATTTGCTGCTTCATCATGTTTATTTGTCCGATCTTGAAAATTAAATACCAGTCAGCCAAATAGGCTGTTGTATGTAATAAATCCATTACCAATGGTTAACCCTAGGTAAAAACCGTGATGCTGGGCGTCACACTACCAACTATGCTTCTTTGAAAATACCTGAAAGACCGCTCTCAGGGACACGAGGCAGAGGAGGAAGTACTGCAACGCTGTGCCATCGAGACCTGGCCGGACATTCAGAAGCAACTGGTGCGACCGTGTATGCCTGTCCCGCATTGGAGTTATCAGTCACAAACCTGCCTGCAATTGAGGTGTACATAATCCTTCTTAATGTACTTTTTGCGAACGATGATGATAACGATGATGAAGACGATGATGATGAACTAATAAATCACTAAAGCAAACAGCCAAACATCAAAAATGAAGAGGAGTCATATATATATATATATATATATATATATATATATATATATATATATTAATGTACTACAACCACCTAATTAATAAAGATTTAAATAAGTACTCTAAAAAGGCCAGTCATAATTATGTGAATATTGTAGAAAACAGTAATATTAATAGTAAAAAAAATCACAGACAAATTGATAATTAGTGATAATTTGGGTAAACATAACGAAAAAGAGTGCTACTTAAAAATAAAGATCACAAACCCGATTTCGAAGCTAATCCGATTACAAGAATTATCAACCCAACACGACATGAAATCGGCAGAACTAGTAAGAAAATCCTGGAAATAAATAATGAATTACCTTGGATTAAACCAAATAATGAATTACCTAGTATTAAATCTTTTGATCACTACAATAATAAAGTTACTAAATGTTTTACTGATTTCAAGGAGAAAGCAAATTGTACACTAATACAGTTTGACATTGTTAACTACTACCAATCGATATCAAAGGATCTTTTAGCGACTGCTAGGGATTTTGGTGCCCAATACTCTGAAATAACAGAAGTAGAAAAACATTGTTATGAATGCGAAAGGGCGAGCGATGGATTAAAATCTTTTATGACGACTTCGACATCACAATGGGATTATTGGACTCTTCTGACTTCTGATCTCATTAGTGTTTTTATGTTAAATAATGATTCAGCATATCGCTAAATTCGTATTAATGATATTGGATTTTGCATAGATAATTTTCATATAGATATAAAAAAAATTCTACAAACATTAAAACTGATAAAATTAGAAAACTATTATACAGGGAATTCATAGAGCTTCCTTGATATAACATTAGATTTAATGAATAATATATACCTACTTTACAAAAAGCTCAATACTAATCCTTTGTATATACACCCTAAGTTTAATCATCCTGTACCTAGAATTAGGCATATACCTTTATCTATCGAAAAAGAGAATAAGTAAAAATTCACGAAATAAGAAAAGATTCTATGAACATATAAATTTCTATAATAAATCTCCAAAGAATAGTGGCTATAAATTCCCAAAACTCTATTATATAAAAATGAAAAGGAAAACAATATAAAAAAAAACAGAGAGAAAAATAATTTGGTATACACTCCCATGCAACTAAATGGTAAAATATAAATTAGGACAAACAATCCTTGCATTAATTCATAAACAGTTTCCTAGAGACAGTAAACTCAGCACCTTTATATTAAGTTCCTGTTGTACTAAAAATTTAGAAATGATTATAAAGAAACATAATGCTAATATCTTGAGTAAACACAGGGCAAAATCAAAAAAAACTCTAGATCCAAAAAGAAAAATAAATGAAGATAAGGAAAATTATGTAACTGTAGAAATCCTCAAAACTGTCCCCTCAATAATAAATGCTGCATAGATTCATTGGTTTATCAATGCGATATTTCATCCACTGAAGAGTAAAAATTTATATCAGATGCACAAAGATTTCAAAAGGTGTTAGAACAACATCAAATGTTCGTTAGAAATAATAAATACAGAATCATATGTCCATCTCTAAATGTTTCTGGCGCTTAAAAGTAACAATAAAACACCAACAGTAAAATAGAAAATTAATAGGAAGAGCTAGAGCTTGTAGGTCATTAAATGACGCATGTCCTTTGTGCATACATGAAAAATTATACACAAGTTTCTGAAAAAGAAAGATTTATTAATAAAACAAATGAAACATACATGTTTATAGTTGATCTTTGATTAATAATTTTTTTTTTAAATACGAATGAAATTTTAATATATTTACTTAGAAAATAACATATAGTCTATTAGTTATTAGAAGTAGAAAAGTACTTTAAATTTATAGGAATAAAATTTTAAATATTGAAAATACGACTTACTCATATTCTGAAGAACCCTTTAAGAAATATTTGTGTAGAAAATTATAGATTAAGCGGCCAAGTAAAAATGCCATAAAATTTTTATCATTGAAAACCCAAGACGACACACGAAAAACGGATGCCATTGTTTGTGAGCAGGTACCCCGACCGAATTTTCACTTAACCTGGTTTTGAAAGTAAGTTATGTTTGATACATAAGTTCTCTAGTGAAACCCAAACATCCCTTATCAAAATTATTGAATTTTTCCGTAATCTTAACAATTTAATATATTAAGATTGTCTGTGCTTATAAATGAATTAAACTTCTTAATAGGTTATTCCAAAAATCGCTTGAGAACGGAATAGAGGTATGGATTTTAAATTCAATTTTATAATTAATTTTAAAATTTTAGTTTCTATTTTGAAACATGGTAACTCCTGTGTAGCAATTGGACCATATTTTTAAAATAGTATATATATATATATATATATATATATATATATATATATATATATATATATATGATTCCTTATCAAGAACGCTGTAGAAAATGGTTGGCTCTCTGTACAGGTCCAGTAATTATTTGACCCGCTTTATGCTTGCAAGAGTCAGATAGAAAGGATACAATACACGAAAGAGGAAAGGAGAAATACCGGCATGGCGTAAGGGCTAGCAATCTTATCTCGCTAAAACAATTACGAGTGAGTTCGATTCTCACTGAGTACCCCATACGTTCGGCTTTGTGCATCATCTAAGCTACGCTTAGAAAAATCACCAAAGAAGGAGAGATAGAGAGAGAGAGAGAATCTGGAATTTGTTGCGTCAGTCAATTTTGTCTTGTGTGTTTCAGTATCGCCAAGAAGTAGACGGAAAAATACGCACAGGTCAGCAGTCAAAACTCAAACTCTTGGCCACAGTTTGATATAAAATGTTGAAGAGTAGAAATTGTCACAGTGGACAAAGCATATAAATTGTTTTCTCCAAAAACACTCTAGACCGTATCAAAGAACAAAAAAGTAACGCTTTACTAATAAGCTAAGCGAGGTTTCACAAGTTCAGAATATCGATATTTAAAAAAAAAATGTCCGTTTGTCATGTCTACTATTCTTAATATTTCGTTGTATTTCTTTTACATTTGCAGAGGCAAGACCCCAGTATTTCTTGGAAAATATGCTCCTGCCTATTTGGGCACCTCTGGATGGTGATGTCGTTAGCAAGCTTGTCTCGCTAGAACAATTACGATAGAGTAGTGAGTTAGATCACTAGGTGTCCCAAACTTTCGACCTTGTACCGCATCTCAGCGACGCTTGGAAAATATCTATTATCTCGCATATTTAAAAAAAATGACCACTACTCATGCAAAGGATGATATATTTATATACAATACCCCGATAGATGTCGGGATTATTTCGAAAGTAGAGAGAAGATATTATTTTGAACATATTAGAAAATGTCTTGGTGAAATAAAACTTATTGTATGCATGTACTTTTAGATTGGTTCTTGCAGATAAGTGAAGGGAAGATGTCTACATACACTTTGGGGTAAAATAGGTTTTGATTTAATAGTATATTAAATAGTATGTTTAATAAATATGATGGTACTTACATCGTAGGTAAGTATGTTTCACAAGTTGGTACATAAATCAACAGTGCACTAGTTTAGTGTCAAGAAATATCGAAATGAATGAATGCGTAAATCCGACATGATATATTCTAGAAAAATCTGGGCTCTTTTACTCAAATCTGGTAACAATCGAAAAAGTCGGTGTACAGTTGGTGAAATTATATACTGTATTTTCAAATGTGTATTCAACAATATAGACCATTCTTCATAACCAGAAAATGTAAGACTGGATGATAGCAACTATTTCAGCCTGGATAGAGATTATTTTGCAAACACATCACCTAACTTTGAAGAGGGCAGAAACCAAATACTCTATTAGAGTGGATCAATATATATTAAGAAGCAATGTAACTGAGTTTTGTTTGTTCGGTAAAAGGTTTTGAGGACCTCCTGCTGAAAAAAACAATTGACATGACGCCAAGTGGTATGCAAACCAATGAGATACTTTATGGATTAGATCAGCAAACTGGAAAATTATATATATATATATATATATATATATATATATATATATATATATATATATATATTACTGATTATCACGCCACCCGCCAACACACACACATACACACACACACTATTTATGATGTACTCTATCATCAATATTAATTACGGTACGTCAACTGTAATTTCAATTTAAACCAGCTCTAAGGATGTTGATGGAACAAAAATATGCCTGTTAAGGTATCTTCAAAAAAAGGTTAACCATTAACCAGCCATCGCATACATATATATATATATATATATATATATATATATATATATATATATATATATATATATATATATATACCAACTCTAAGGATGTTGATGAAACAAAAATATGCCTGTTAAGGCATCTTCGAAAAAGGTTAACCATTAACCATCAACATCCTTAGAGCTGGTATATATATATATATATATATATATATATATATATATATATGCGAGTTTGTATGCATGTATGTATTGCCATGTCTATATTGGTACATAAATTAAACTTTTGTCCCTTTGGTCAGTTTCACTACATTTTCCTTGCTGTGATAATAAACAAGATTTCTATATTTTTGTTTTCAAATGAAGAATTGCTTTAGTTTTATTTCCTCGTTATTCCTTCTTGGTATGCACTTTTGTAAACTCCGAGTATGTGGTTGTGATTTGCTCGTTTTCTACGGCTTATTAACCCTGTGCAGGTTATTTAAAGCCAGAAAATACTTTTTCATTGAAAGAGTTTTTTTTTCTTTCAGATATTAATGATGTATTGATATAGATCCTACTAATTAATGCATAGCTGGGAGCTGGGAGAAGAAGAGGTGGATTCATAACTTTACCAAGAGTATTTGTGTTTAATGGAACCCAATTGGAATTAGAACTCCGCTCTCCAATTAACAATTAACTGTCGTTATCCATTATGCCACCCGCACATCGAAGCTTATAGCACCTGATTTTCCCAAGCGGTCACTTATCTCGGTATTGACTAGGCTTAATGTTGCTTAACTTCGGTGATCGTACTGGATCCTGTGTTTCAACTCTATATGGCCGTAAGCCTATCAATAGATTAATATACCGATTTAAGCACACAAATATTTAATATGATCCCCCATTCATGAAAATCCAAACGAATAAAATCGATACGTATAATAAATTCTGAATCATCACATTTCATATTTACCAGGCGTTTGAATCTCTTTGAACTATTGACAAAGTAAAAAAAAAAATAGAAATAATTTAGTGTTCATATGAGTATTGACTGTAGTTTCTATTGCTTCTACTTTCTAATCTCGAATAAGCCAAGGACATAAAACAAAAGCACACAGCCCAAATCTTAATCAACGTCTTGTTATTGTTTCCAAGTCGCGTACTTTAGATTGCTGTCGGTTGCGTGATAATGTAAGAGGACAGATTTATTGACGCCAACGCACGCAAATGAAATAATAATTATGGCCCGATCGATTGTGGACATAAATGATAATGATAGTTATATGAATGACAATAATGATTAATAAAAATAACAATTAGCAAGACGATGAAAACCGCCATGATATCAGTTATGCTATAGAGAAAACTAAATAGAAATCTAAGTAATAAAGGCGAAGAGAACATTGGAAAGGATAAACAGAATTCTCTTTAATTGTACCCTAAAGGAAAAACAATAAAAAAAAAATGGAAATTGTAGTGTCGATTTTGTGGAAATACTAGCCGTATAACCAGTTTTAGACCGGGTTTTTCATTACTGGGAAATTTTACCGTTCTGTTGGAGCAGTTTAAGCTTAAAGTCAGCCAACCCGAAAATCAATATTATTAACAACATTTGGGTGCAACTGAGACACATCCCCAAATGGGGGATTAACAATTTGAAGGGGGCTGAAAAGGGCCGTTTTTTGCGTTCTCAATCTTGTTTCAGCCTCACGCGCAGCAACATTTGAAGAGGCGTTTCTCCTCAGCCGTTGAGTCCTTTTCTCATCATTTTCAGCCTTGCGCACGTAATCTTCCAGATATGCCCTTCTGGAAAGCCGATGACTACGTTGATCTTCGGAATCAGTAGCTCTGAGTGAAGCATTCCGAGAGTCCTTTTGAGACAATAGAACTGAACGATTGGTTATTACTTATTCGCATGGCGGACATGGCTGCATCGATTTTACGACTAGGCAAGTTCTTTTATTTGGTGGCATGTCTTAGGCAAGTATGAATAGTAAAATGGAATGCCTGGGTAAATACCAGAAGAGAACGCTGTAAGGCTAAAGGGATTACTAAGCTCGAATAACTTTAAGAAATGTTAGAAAAATAAATGTTGATTAATATAAAAGCAAGGTTAAATGTTATTAGGGTGAATGCAATACAAAAACTGACAGGAAAATTTTAAAAAAGTATAAATTGAGAACGGCTAAAAACGAAAATAAAAGCTACGGCTTAAAACTGTAGTAGTAGGCATTATTCAACGGAAAATATAGTCTTAATTGAAAGAGATTCGATTCTTGCCAAGATAGAGGACTGTGTAAACGGGGCAGGACGTACAGAAGCAGACGCGGAATTAAGCGGTAGCAATGAGCTTAGGACTGTGTAAACAATCAGTATAACACGGCGCCATTTGATTTCACGTATAAAGGGGCTTCGTACAGCCAATGGACAACTTCAACATGTGTCGCGTTCCGCTGATCATGCGTATGCGCGTGTACAGTGCGTGATATATCGCGTGTTGCAGGGGCACAAATACACGCGTTGTTGCACGTGGTAATTATCAAGGTCAGCTGATTGGAAGGTTATATGTGAAAAAGTAAATTAAATTTTGCCTTGATTTTTTGCACCAAGTGTAAACAAAAAACAGGTTTTTTTAAATGCAACCTTCAAAGTTTTAATGTTCTCCAGCCAATTTTGGTATCAAAACCGGGATTGAAGAATTTTCTATCAAACAAAAAAAAATCATCGAAATCGGATGAAAACTTTGGAAAGGCATAAACAGCATGCGATCACACACACATACACATTTTGAGAATTATAGATATAGATAATATTATTGTAATAGTTTTAACTATTTATTTTTACTAAGGTTTTTATGAAAGATATACATCCAAGAACAGACAGTAAATAGTAAAACGTTGTTGAGAGTCATAATGGATAGGAAGTAGTGGAGAGCCATTGTTGCCAAAAATTTGGACTAAAGAATTATCTATCAACCAAAAAAAATCATCGAAATCGGATGAAAAATCTGGAAACGCATAAACAACACCCGATCACATAAGCACACACACATACATACACACACATTTTGAGAATTATAGATATAAGAAAATCATTGATGCGGAACACATTATATATATGTGTGTGTGGGGGGGGGTGCATTGTCACCCACAGGCAGACTGATTCGCTGTATCACAGCTCATCAGTGTGACTATACATCCGATTGCTTGAGGGCGCGATAGGTAAATTGTCGCCATTTTATGTTTTTAATTTCGCGCATGCGCGTTGTTTTTTTTAGATGTTGTCGACAGTACAGTATAGTAGAGTCAATTGGGTAACGTTTATGAGAAAAAGAGCACCACGACACAATGCACTCCACCAGAAATTTGGAAACAGCAATTTATATTACTTGGCTTTCGCTCCGGAAGATTCAATGCGAACATTTCAGACTGCCAATCTAAGGACGGAGCAGAGCATTCGGAATGAGTTGGAAGAGGTACCGAACGTTTCCTTATAAGGAAACTGCTAATATTACGATTCATTTCGTTTCCGATCTGGTGTTTCGAAAATGAAATTGCAAATAAGGATAAAGATGGAACATAAATAATAAAGATTTTGTTTGATGATAATTGCTGAACTATTACGGAATGCTGGAAGTTGTTACACATAACCGGCAAAACGATTATATCCACGTTAATATTATTATTTAACAATATAGAAGTAAATATTGCAATAGAAATGTTTATCCAAATAATAAACAACCATGATTTTTACAACTGCAATTTATTAAAATTTCATCGTCTGGTATTTTCGCAAGTAATTCTGTTCAAAATTAATTAGATTTGTTCTAGATACTTCAAATCAGATATAATTACATATATGAAATATTCATGAAAAAGCTCGAATAAAATGTGGTTGGATTTAAAATAAATTAGCGAAAAAGATTAAAGAATTAAAATAAACAGGAATATTGTGTCCGAAATAAAATTCTAGCTGCTATTCCAACAAGATATCTTGTTACTGAAAAGAACGCTTGTAGCCAGGTAGTAAGAAATTCTTTGCAAATAATTTGGATTCGATTACCTGACTACGTTCAAGAACTACAGACTGGGAAACCTAAATATATCTTCGCCTAAACTCAATTGATACTCTTAGTAATATTATTACTTGCCTAAAAGTAATTTTCAGTTACGAATTACCAAGGCTACACCCGGTTCTTTGAAAGAAAAGGGCAGTGTAAGAATTATTTATACACATTTGGCACACTTAGTTGGAGAGTGTTTTACGGGTGAAATGTGTCTTTCTGTACAAAGTAATCATTTGTAGCTCTGAGATGCTGATGTGTCCGGGAATTTACTCACATGATTTTCGGTAAGCAATGTCTCTTTTATAACAGGTACAATCGTAGTTTTAAGTTTATGATGATCATTCTATTTATATTAATGAACAACCATGGACATCTTTTGTGTATATATAGTACACAATATATTTCCAGTGTCTTATTTAGTTTTGGTAATATTTCTATTAATTTTTTTTCATTCGACGACAGTATTTAACGCGGATCTAAATTCTCTGGTCAGCGAATAACCTTCATCTTGTACGTTAAACCTATACTGCTTCTCATATTGTTAGACATTTTGAACTTTTCTTAGATTTCCGTAGATTTTTAAAATTGTCAAATTTCTAGAACTTAATCAAGTGATTCATAAAAAAATGTTCTATCAATGTTCAAGGTATTTAACAATCTATACATAAATTATAATTACAGTAAGTCCCTGGGTTACGACAGTCTCGACCTACGACGATTCATGGCTATGATACATTAATCTTGTTTGGACTTACGTCGTTTTCGCCGTCATACGAGGCTAGAATAAGGAAGACGGCGGGGCTCAATTCCTAGTTGCATGTCATGTTACATTGTTGTGCATTCATTCTCTTTCGTTTGTGGAAATTTATTGCCCTTCCTCATGGTACCAAACTTAATTGAAACTCTTCCAGTGGCGACGCATCGAAGAAAAACCATCACTATAGAAGTGAAATTAGACATAGTTAAGCGCTCTGTAAAGGGAAAAGTAGCGACGAACATTGTATAATAAGGAACAGAAATAAAGAAGGGGTTATCGGAGAAAATACAAAAGATCTGTGGTCCATATAACATCAGGACAATCTTCAAAAGTTGTTCAACACTTTGCAGACACCTCCTCCGTGTAAGACCTTCCCCCTTATAGAACATGACTAAGGACCGTGTACGCCATCCCGTGCAGCTGTGGTAGAAAAATACAAAGGAGAAACAGGCCTCTCCTTTCAGGTAAACCACAAGAACATAACGGTAACAAAAGGGGAAATGGAAAAATCAGACGTAGTTGACTACATATGGACGGCAAAATGTGATCACGCGCGACCCTGTGGGTTGAGGTTGATATAAAAAAGAGCATCACTGGAAAATAGGAAAACTTAAGAAATCAGCACATAAGCTAGGCCACAAAAATGGCCTGAGTCGACGAAGCATAGATATAACTATAATACAGGAACCAGGAATAAAGAGTGCTAGGGAAAAGCAATGAAATAACAACATTTCAATATAAGATCTGGTAAAAAAAAGGAACTAATAATAACAGACAAATTCCATTATGAGCACAGGTAAAAATAATTGCTGAGATATTAGGCATTTAAGTCCCAAAAATTCATACACAGATGAAACATGGTCCAGTGGATAAAAGCGTTGGTTAGATCCAGTTACTACAGACAAAGAGTTGTGAATTCAATACATTGCCACAACAGTGGTGAAACAAACTTCAGAGTTGAATTAAAGGGAAATAACTTGAGACACCCGGAAGAGGTATGGCACATGGAGCTAGAACGATCTACTCCGGTGAGCGAAATAAAAGTTTTGGCTTGAAATCACCTGAAGAAAGGTGGGGCGTACAACAACCGAAATCTTGTGAATATGAGGATAACAGACCATATAATGTAACTAATCTAAGTAATCATAAAACCACACCTCAGAGATATAAACAGAATTAACGAAAGATTAAAAAACAGAGTGGCCTACGACGGGCCTAAGAGAAAATGACAATAAAAAAATATATATATATATATATATATATATATATATATATATATATATATATATATATATATATATAAATGACTATAACGTCATTTTCGACGCATGTGTGTCTTTCAGTTCAATTTTTAATCCTCCGCCTATCCCCGTCGCTATAACTCTCTCGCCAATGGACTTATTGCTCAGGTGGAATAGCAAAGAAGGAACACATAACTGAAGTGCAGACTATCCACCCAAAGGATTTTTTTTAGAATGGTGAAGGCTTGTGTAAACCCAACCAAACTTAATGGAAATGGTGATAACAAGGAGTTGGTACAAATACTTGCCATGAACACAATGAGCAACACCACTCAGGTTTTATTATCACGGACTTATACCTCTCCGGTATTACCAATGCACAGAGGAGTGCAACGCCTTTCGATGGTCATTTAACGTGATTTGGCCTGCCAGCCGAAACGGTTTACAGTTGTACGGTAAATAAATAAATAAATATATATATATATATATATATATATATATATATATATATATATATATATATATATGTGTGTGTGTGTAGCAAAAAGGTGGATAAGACACATTGACTGGTTGTTTGGCTGAAGTAGTGTGACTATCGCTTAAATCATGTGCATATATGTAAACAAAAAATTTCCCTGTAAGAGATAAGGACATTTTCTTGTTAAACTACAAGTTGGTGAATTTTCGATAAAAAATGAAAAAGAAAATCACGTTTGTTTTTCGAGTCCTGCAAGAGAAACAATATTTTACACTTCGCCATCTCATCTACCGAGAAACAATAAAATTACTGGCAACAAATATATAAGCAGCTTAAAACAATTTAATTGCTTTATATGTATTATATATATGTCATTGTTATATTTTTTTAGTCCTACTTATGTTAACATGTCATTGAAATGTGTTGTTAAGCCCTAGATTATTACTTTACCATTGCGTTAACATAAGTGAGCGACGTAAGCCTTTATTCACGGAAAAATCGCATTAAGATGCATTGTAGTAACGGAACTGTATCGTAAGTCAAGGATCCCCATTATACATAATTTCATTGCGTGTTCCATCTTCGATGTTGCAACGGTTTAAATCGAAGAGGGTAGACAGATGGAGAAGGGCGAGGATGGTCGACAGGAGACGAAACGACGCGGGTAGACAAAGGGACAGAAAGCGACGCGGGTAGACAGGGGGACAGAAAGCGACGAGGGTAGACTGACGGAGAGAAAGCGAAGAGGCTAAATAGAGGTAGACGATGTGAGGAGGTTGAATAGAGGGTGACGAAGCGATGAAGGTGGACAGAGGGTGACGAAGCGAAGAGGGTAGACAGCGGGAGACGAAGCGAAGAGGGTAGACTGAGGGAGACGAAGCGAGGAAGATAGACAGAGGGAGACGAAGCGAAGAGGGCAGATAGAAGGAGAAAAAGCGAAGAAGATAGACAGAGGGAGACGAAGCGAAGAGGGCAGACAGAGGGAGAAGAAGCGAAGAAAGTAGACAGAGGGAGACGAAACGACGTGGGTAGACAGAGGGAGAGAAAGGGATGCGGGTAGAGAGAGGGAGACGAAACGACGCGGGTAGACTGAGGGAGAGAGAGCGAAGAAGGTAGACAGAGGCATACGAAGCGAAGAAGGTAGATAGAAGGAGACGAAGCGAAGAAAGTAGACAGAGTGAGACAAAGCGAAGAAGGTGGACAGAGGGAGACAAAGCGAAGAAGGTGGACAGAGGGAGACAAAGCGAAGTAGGTGGACAGAGGGAGACAAAGCGAAGAAGGTGGACAGAGGGAGACAAAGCGAAGAAGGTGGACAGAGGGAGACAAAGCGAAGTAGGTGGACAGAGGGAGACAAAGCGAAGAAGGTGGACAGAGGGAGACAAAGCGAAGAAGGTGGACAGAGGGAGACAAAGCGAAGTAGGTGGACAGAGGGAGACAAAGCGAAGAAGGTAGACAGAGGGAGACGAAGCGAAGAAGGTAGACAGAGGGAGACGAAGCGACGGGGGTAGGCAGAGGCAGACAACGTGACCTGGGTATATGGACGAATATAAGGGTAAATATACGGGGGTAAGCGAGACGAATCATGGATGAAGGTATGAATATTTGTCTCGTAAGATGTAGCCCGAAAAATGACCTTCAATCTGTTGTTAATTAGACCAAATCATAACTTCCTAATTTGACCGCCTTCAAAACTAAACTTATCTTTTTAAACTTTTTAGTGAGAACCATTTTGAATTGCATTAAAATGTCTGAGCATAAACTTTTGGAGTGAAACCAGTTTCACATTCTCCGTCTAACCATTCAAACTGACATGAATTATAAGAATTGTTTCTAATGAATAGATAAGCGTGCTGCCAAGAAAATTAATTCACAGTATCATACTAAACTATTTTTCTAACCAGAATATATCTTGCGCTTTTAAAATTCTACCATTCGTCCGTAGATTAAATATTGCTGGCATATATATTCTTGTTCTTCTTGTCAAACCTAAAGAATATAAAATGTTAACGGACCTGAAATATTACCTTCAATCACTTTCATACCACCGTAAATTATCTTCCGTGTACCTAATCTCTATATTTTTCATGCCGTTCGTTCTAATGAGCCTTCGTCTTTAGTACATCGACTGCATAAATTTACGAGCAGTACAAGCCTGGCAGGTAGGTTTCATGATTTTGTTGTTGAAATGTCTTGATGTAACTGTATGCTATATGTTCATGTTTGCTTCTCTCACACTTCTCACTTGTGGAAATCTCTCCTGGCTTCTTGCTTTCCCGCCAACTCTTATCTTCAAATGCAACATCCTTTATAAGGTTCCTGTAATTATATTGTCCTTTCTTTTCAATAAATTTTTGTCAGTTTCTTTCACCCTCAGTAACAGCGTGCATCTTCGTGGACTTTTTTTTGGGGGGGGGGAAACTGACTGGGAAAAATATGTAATGAATCAAAGTAATAATACATTACTGAAAAAACCTAGAATATTTTGGAATATTGATGAAATGCTGCCACATGTTCACCAATGAATCCAGTAATAATTACATGAAAAAGAAATAAGAGCATAACAAAGTAGAACCAAAAATAACGGGAAATTCTCGTCGGAAATATAGAAGAAAATTTTATAATAGTGGCTTAGAATTTCGCGCTGATTTTAAAGATGCAGTTTATTGCAAAGTAGTAAAAAGGGCCATTTTTTTATTGTTCTGTGGAAGCAGAGGATATTCAGTAATTTTAAATTTCATTTGCTGTGAATAATGAGCGAAATTGAGAAACCGTGTTTTGCAGATAAAATTCATTAATATTTTCTCAGTAATAATCAAATTCTACCTGAAATATGACTGCCAATTTGTAGGTGGAACAGGAGAAAATATTTTTTCAGATATCTTGAATTAACGTTTTTGTAACTGTGTTATAATAATATTCATTCATTTTTTTTTTCGATTGGCTGTGTCTCTTCCTAAATGAAGTTTAAAAGTTTAACTTGAGGAGACCAGAACATGTATAAGGCTACCTAGCGACCATACAATGTTTGCTGTAGTATAAACATATAATTATGTGGTGATATCTCCAAGAAGGATAACACGGGTCTTGAATTATCCTTAATTTATCTTAAAATTTGTTCAATTCATGATTTCCTCAGTCTAGTACTGGGTATGACGATAGACTACAACCGGCAGCAATGCCTCTGATCGGAAGATTGGACGTCTTAAATTGCGTGGAATAACCTCTTAATTGCTGTTGATCCCAGATCCAACTTGACCTGAGGTTCTTGCACCAGTTAGGGTCCCAGCTATGGGCAAATAGTGAACTTCCCCCAAACAAAAGTGGATGAAAGTATAAAATACATTTTTTATAGAAATATACCAGCAATATATATATATATATATATATATATATATATATATATATATAATAAAAAGGCTTAAACACTAATATTAGTGTTCAAGCCTTTTTATTATATCCTTACTCTGTCCTAGACATTGAGTTCTACCTGGATCCTTCCTCTTGGAAAAATTTTTTCTGAAAATATATATGTATGGAAATTTTTTTAGATATATTTTCATATGTATGTATATTTTCCACTAATATATATATATATATATATATATATATATATATATATATATATATATATATATATATATATATATATACCAACAATAATCTGTACTTTATCTAATAGTTTTCAGGATCAGGCTTGTATATAGTTTTTAGAAGGATTCCTGTGGAAACTATATTCTCTTACTAAACCTGTTTATATATATATATATATAATTACCTGTTTATATATATATATATATATATATATATATTAGAAAGGAAAAGACAATATTTATAAGGCATCTTTAAAAGCAAAAGCTAAAATAAAAACAACCGGTTTCGTCCCAGTACTTATCAAGTATATTTACTCTGGGAATTTAAAAAGTGTGTAAATTAATTTTTAATTAACGAATGTAATCGAATGGGGAAAAAAAATTATGGATTTCAAGAAACTAGAGTCCAATAATATTCAGACCCTGCAAGCATTCCCTCTGTTTACAAAGGGAAGGCTCACGAGATATGATATACAAGGACTCTAGAACCTTGAGGTGAAATGTGGAGTGGGACCTAGATAAAAGTATTAAATCGATCACCCCTAAAATTGTCCACACATTTCGTGAGCCTTCCCTTTGTAAACAGAGGGAATGCTTGCTGGGTCTGAATATTATTGAACTCTAGTTTCTTGAAATTCATAATTTTTCTTTCTCCCCATTCGACTGACGTATACAACTGCATTTGTAAATGGGCAAAGGAGATCATGAAGGTTGATTTCTCAAAAAGTTCTGTTCACAGATGTAAGTCGTGCAACACCAGATGGACTTGATTGTTGGTGCAAAGGTTGGGTCGTAAATGGGCGAGATAGTCATCAACACTTGACACTCCAACAAGGAGGAGGTGGTATTATGATTTAGGCTGGGATTATTGGAGGTATCATGGTTGATCCATGGAGAGTGTCTGACGGTAGGAAAATAGCCGCAGATGTTTATATAGTCTTCCTCAAAGAGCTAAACCCAATTGATAACCTGTGGAGCCTTCTGAAGCGATGCGTTTATGAGATTGAACGCTAATTTAGAAGCAGGGATGACTTATGGCAGAAAATAATCAGCGCATCGCGTGAAATTACGTCAGAGAAGATCCAGAAATTGACCAGCGCCTTTTCCAAGTCAATTAAAAAAAGGATCACGTAACTCAAACTGATGAAATTCACTATCTTTTAAAACTCTGTTTACGTTTTTATTTTTATTTTTTATTTCGATTTAATGTCATCTTATTTACTCTATGCATCCATATTTTTTTTAAATGAATCAATTAAAGTGTTATTTTCTTTTTAACTGTTTTTTTTATTATACCTTGCTAATAATTTGACAGACTAATAAGTAAATTAAGTAAATGACCGTAACATATGTTCCTTTTTCTAGAATCTTACAATTTTTACAGAGCAGGTGAATATACATCTTATCATCATTCCCGGATAAATCCGTTAAATTCCAAGCAGTATTTTTTAGGTTGTATGGAATAGATTCACCACGTATATATATATATATATGTAAACATATTGTGTGTATACATATATATATATATATATATATATATATATATATATGTAAGCAAATATATGTATATAGATCCGACAGTATGAAGAAAAATATATACGGAAAAAACAAAACAAAAATCCTTATATACAATTATGCTGTTTTAATGTTAATATGTCAAGGTCAGACGTTTCGGTCTAATAAACCATCTTCAGGACATATACATAAATTATAACATTATCAATACAACATGACAAAGACGATGTACATAAGAACAAGACTTGTCCAAACAAATAACTGAAAGTTTTATAATATCAGCGCTCCGTGATTTTGATTCCGTGAATACTGTGTTCTAAACATATATTAAAATAACTCTCTCCCGCTATATATATATATATATATATATATATATATATATATATATATATATATATATATGAGGGTCAACCTGATCAGTTTCCAGGAAACTGAGAGCCCGACACCGGCACATGAGATTCGATTATAGTGGTGGAGGTTTCGTGCAAGACCATCCACACTTTTTGAAGGGTCGAATACAGAGACCTGGTGCACTACGTGCCACAAGGTCCCCAAACAAACCTCCGCAGGTTTTGAATTCAGAGTTGTCCTTCTCCTAGACCAGTTGCCATCCAAGGCTATAGAACCCAGTCTGTCCTGCTATTTTACCCATAGCTGGAGGGAGAAGAAGAGGATTCACACCTTTCCCAAGGGTATTAGCACGTAAGTGAATGTAATGGATTCAACCTGGATTCGAACTCGGCTCTGTGATTCCTCAATCCGAGCCGATATCCACGTGTTTCTAATTATATATATGTGTGTGTGTGTGTGTCTGTGTATCGCTCTCTCTCTATATATATATACATATCTTTATCTATCTATCTATCTCTCTCTATATATATCTTACTGTCTCTTATATATATATATATATATATATATATATATATATATATATATATATATATATATACACGAGTGTCACAAAAAATAAATGTAGATGCTGTTATAGACGGTGTGTGTAGTTTTGTTTTACATGATTGTCAAATAAATTTGGGTGTAGGTTTGGTCTGCGCTAGTTCCATATGTAATTGAATGTACGTTTGTTCCACGCTAATGTCAAATGAAATTGGATGTAGATTTAGTTTGCACGATCCAAATGTTAAGAAATATGTTGATTTGCATAAGTTCCAAAATGGTAGACATTGCACGAGATTTCCTTTTGCACAAGAGTCAAAATGGTAGACATAGTCATAGAAAAACAGTAGTCTTTTTCCAAGTGGCTTCTTTGAACGTTGTCATGTTCTTGACCTCATATATTCCATTCGCATTTATTACTTTCGTTTTTAATTAGTTGTTAAATATGGACAAGACGACAAATGAAATCTGTTCGTTTATTTCCTTCATTTGAAACAAAAAATCATCTTAATTGGTTTTATATATGTGAGTATGGAGAGTTATTTTACAATATTTGTCATGTTTTTTCTTTGACGACCTCTTTAATTATGTCCATGTCAGGTCGTGCAATTTGTCAGAAAGTATTTCTTATCCTTCTTTTTTCCTACCATCAGTTTTTATTTTATTTTTTAGTTCTTTGGCTTCAAAAGCACGAAATTAAAATTTCCATAATCAATTTGATCTAAATTAGAAAAGTAGAAGTTTTCACGTTAACAAATATCAATCACAAACACACACACAATTTTCAGCTATATAATTTATGATCATCAATGAATTTAACTTTTTTTCAAGGAAGGCGTTTGCGTTCAGAAATAATTATTTCTGCAATGCCAATGTTTATTTCTAAATTAGTCTATGCATTTATATTTATATACATACGTATTGTTATAAATCCAAATCTTGTAACGGAAGTATGTTAGCCTTAAACGAAGACACGGAGATGGACATAACATCGTTAGGTACATATTTACACGTTAGAAAGTAGTAAAAATAGAAGTTACGAAACTTCCGCTTTAGAAAAGACGGGCAATAAAACAGTCCATTTTAATACGAAACCGGAAATAGATGCCTCTATTTCATGATGCAGCACACACATACGCGTGTGTGCGTGATAAAATGTATGCAAGTGCAATAAAAATAAAGAAGCCTAATGTGGAAAACAAATATGTAACCAATAGTAGTTTACATTTAAAACATAAGAATTTACTGTGGAAATATAAATCTTCTACAAGTAAAATTGCCATTCTAAGAGACTGGTATTGTCGGAGTTAACTCCTCCTTAATTCCCTAATAGTTCACTAGTGGTCGTTCCCTCTACACTATAAATACTGGGCTATTTATTGCTTCGTTCTCTTTTTCAATTTGCATTTCAGCGGACACATTTGAAAATGTGATCACTCGCAGAGATCCGCGTTTTCACACACTTGTGGGTAAACGACATGAAACACACATACACTTACGTAGGAACTTTCACCAATATACAAACTCTGTACGTTCACACACAAGCACAAATGTTGATGTCTTTGTCACTTGTAAAGTTTTTGTTTAATACATATATTTGTTGACATATATATTTCGGTCTTGTTTGTTTTCTTTACATTTCTTCGATTGGACTCAACTTGAGTCCGCCATATTCTTGTAGGTGGACCTTCTTCTAGCAGGAATAAACAGCACGTGTTTCTAATTCAACAACACGTAAAGCCCACGGTCCTATACAGTATGAAATAAAGCCGTTAAAAAAAATAAAGGAAAAAATAACACTTTATTAAACTTGGTGAATGTTCAGGTTCAAATCCCCGTTGAGTTGTTTGCGTTCATTTTCTAACAAATACCATTGTGAAAGGACATATTCATTTTAATCTCTCCCGGCTATGGGATAAATAGCAGAATAGCCTAGCTTCTTTATTTTTGTGTAGCAGCTAGGGTACGCGAACTAATATACTCATTTCAATGCCATTGTCATAGAAACGGACAACCGCTCTACTATATTTAATAATAAGTTATAGCAATCCATAGATAAAGAAATAGTCGCGATGATTCTTACAATTAAATAAATTGTAGTTGAAGGCAATGGCGATTTTATTGATGAATTCACTTGCGTATTTCAAAATATTTGTGTGTAATTTTGGTGAAAATTTCTGGAAAAATAAGATGTCAGCGTTATTTTCTTTTTTACGTAATTTAGACAATTTATACAACGCACCCTGTATTTGTCTCAGCTAAAGAACATATTAGAAATGTATTCTATGAGTTTTCAATAGAAATGGATTCCTTACCATAATATCAAGAGCCAATGTCAGTGAAAATGAGAGGGAGGGAGAGAGGGATGGATAGATAGATAGATAGATAGATAGATAGATAGATAGATATAGACAGAGAGAAAAATATAGACAGAGAATGACAGATACACAGAGAGGGAAAGAGAAAGAATAAGAAGAGACGTACAGAGAGAGAGAGAAAGAGACCAAGAAGACACGTACTGTGAGAGAGAGACCAAGAAGAGACGTACAGAGATAGAGATCAAGAAGAGACGCACAGAGAGAGAGAGAGAGAGAGAGACCAAGAAGGCATGTACATAGAGTGAGAGAGAGACCAAGAAGAGACGTACAGAGATAGAGACCAAGAAGAGAGTGAGAGAGAGAGAGAGAGAGAGGCCAAGAAGGCATGTACAAATAGTGAGAGAGAGACCAAGAAGAGACGTACAGAGAGAGAGAGAGAGAGAGACCAAGAAGTGATGTACAGAGAGAGAGAGACCAAGAAGAGATGTACAGAGAGTGAGAGAGAGACCAAGAAGAGACGTACAGAGAGAGATCAAAAAGAGACGTACAGAGAGAGAGAGAGAGAGAGAGAGGCCAAGAAGGCATGTACAAAGAGTGAGAGAGAGACAAAGAAGAGACGTACAGAGAGAGAGAGAGACCAAGAAGTGATGTACAGAGAGAGCGAGAGACCAAGAAGAGACGTACAGAGAGAGAGAGAGAGAGAGAGAGACCAAGAAGAGACGTACAGAGAGAGAGAGAGAGAGGCCAAGAAGGCATGTACAAAGAGTGAGAGAGAGACCAAGAAGAGACGTACAGAGAGAGAGAGAGAGACCAAGAAGTGATGTACAGAGAGAGAGAGACCAAGAAGAGATGTACAGAGAGTGAGAGAGAGACCAAGAAGAGACGTACAGAGAGAGAGAGAGACCAAGAAGAGACGTACAGAGAGAGAGAGAGAGAGAGACCAAGAAGAAATGTACTGAGAGAGAGACCAAGAAGTGATGTACAGAGAGATCAAGAAGAGACGTACAGAGAGAGAAAAGCAGACAGAGAGAGAAATAAGATAGATAATAGGAAAAATTTAAAATTTATCGACAATTTTTGAAAGAATATATATGTAAATATAAATATCGATATATTACAGACATCATCGATAATATGATAAAACTGAAAACGTTTTGATTGATTTTAAATTTAAATGATCGATTTTTCAATATTTTTTTAACGTTTTGTCATTGATCCTTTTCGAAATTCATTTTCCAAATCAACCTGAAAAAATAGTTTCATACGCAGAATTCCAATCAGGATAATTACGCCTGTTAAATCTGTTGATATTTGATCGATTCGCTCTGAATATTGATCCATTCGTCTGAGACGCGGTTCCCTTGTTTGTGCTGCCGTCCATTTTTTTCTCATTTGATATTTCAGGTTAATTTAACACTATTTCAGTCAAATTTGAAATACTGTTTTTTTTTTGTTTTTTTTAATATTTCTTTCCATTGTTTCCATTTATTATTTAGTTTTTGATCTGGGTGTGCCTGAAGCAGATAAAGCAAGGAACGTCTAAGTGGGTTTCTATGTTATCAAATACTTAATTTTTTTGCAGTTTTTTTTTTTACTTTTTTTCTAACATGAACTAATAAGAAAATTAACCATACTATTATTATAATTATCATCATCATTTTCATCAATATAATTAGATAATAGTTATTATCATGATTATCATTGCCGTCATTATTAACATCATTGCCATCATTATGATCAATATCATTTCCATCACTATTATCAGCATCAGTATCATTACCAATCTCAATATCATTACCATCAAAATTATCATCATCAATATTATTACCATTAATAGTATCCTCATCAATACCATTACCATTATTCTTATCATCATCAGTATAATTACAATCATCACTGTCAACATCATTATCATTGCCATCATCATTATTATTATCATCATCAATATCAATACCATTGTTATTATTCTGATTTCCGTTGTAAACTCATTTCCTTCCGGGACACAATTGGAACCTAATGTCGGAAATGGCGTCACGACATGAATATGTACATGTGTGTTACCATTCCTTGATATCTGTAAAATATCTCTAGGAAATTGAACAAACCCTTTAAAAAATATATATACTGAATTACCGAATAATGTCCAAAAAATACAATAAAAACTTTATAATTACCAGATTTTTTAGGGTTTCAAAAATTAAGGACGAGAAACAAGTAAACTCATTTATTTTTTACTTTTCATTTCATTTAAATCCAAATTTGTGACCATTAATTTTTATTTCATTTAATGTCTATTTGATTTCGTGTCATAAATAATAATTTGGTCAGTGAGTATACATGACTAGAAACTATTGAATTCTAGCTACCAATAAATAAAGGAAAAGATTAATACTGAATCATGCGAGAGATGAATATACAATTAAAAGCAAATTTGAAAAGACTGATAACCATATATTGATATGAATAGACTGATAGCAATAGACAGAAACAAAAATTATTGATAAAATACTAAAGCTCTCTCAGACAAGACGAAGAAGAGGTAATTATTTTCAATTTCAATTTACAGTTTTAAAGAAAGGATCAAAGCGAGATATTGGAGAACATTCTTTTTTTTTCTATCTCTAACTTTACGATTATATTGCTCAGAAAAGCGTACAGGTTGCCCGGGTTTAGAAGGAGATGTATTATTCCAATGTTTGAATCAAACTCAGACAAATTATTAGTGCATATGTGTGTTTAGACTAAAATGCTGAAACCCAGGTCTACCTCACAACACAGATATACACATATACATTATATACACGCATAGAAAAATCACACGCCGTTTATAATGGGTAGGTAATCAGATACATAATATAGATTACATGGCCCAAAAACATTTCTTATGAAATCTGTAAGAGAATGAATGAAATAATCCCAGGTAACCCTAATGACAAAAATGAATTGGATCTGAGCTTAGACTTCGGTCTACACACTTACAGATTAAAGGAAATGTGTATCTTTGCAAATGGTTTATATTACCTGTCCAGACTAAAGTGTCATTATCAGGCTAAACAGCGAGAAAACGTACAAAACTATTCACTAGATTCAAAGAATGAAGCAAAATCAGCCTATTTGGCTTCAATTTTCTTACATTTTACTTAGTAGGAAATATCGAAATTTATCAGATTCGCAAGTAGAGGAAACTGTTTTTAACAACCTTGGATAAATGAAGTTATTGTTTATTTAATCATTGATTCTATTCAAAAACAAAAGCCGAGAGCTATGGCTGCTAATTTTTCGTTTATATAAATCACGTATATAGAATGTTAAAAGATTCCCTTTCTCTTCTCAGCTTTGTGGTATAGTCTCTGACTGATGCCAAATAGGTCGAGTTTAGATCTCGGCTTGAAGCAATCGGACGTCTAGCCACACTGAAGAGCTGTTGCCCAGGGACGACACCGCTCAGTATAATTTTCCTCAACTGCGACTACGTCCTTTGACGGAGTCGCCCCTGGGTGCACTCTGCCCAAAGACAGAGACGCAACTGAGAGATGATAAGTAATGTGTTCCAAACCACTCGAGAGGGCAGTTTATACGCTATATGTATTATATAAATAAACTTACCAAATTACTTGAGTGTAATTTGTCTTTACTCAACTCTTCACGAGGTCAGATTGTGACAGACGGTCGGTTCAATGCGGGGAGACCGAACTCGTACAACCGGGCTAGGAACAAATACTGCCCGAGCCCCCGCAACCGCCTCTCTCTGGTGCAATGAGAGGGCGCATTCTCGGGCAGCTCTTCCCCAAGGGTGGGTACCTCGCAGTATAATTTTCCACAGTTGCAACTCTGTCATTTGACAGAGCCGCCCATGAGTGCATTCTGCCTAAGGACAAAGACGAAACTGAGAAATGATAAATAATGTGTTACAAATCTCTCGTGAGGGCAGATTACACACTATATGTATTATATAAATAAACTTATCAAAATACTTGTGTGTAGTTTCTATGCAGTATTATCTCCTCCCCTCACTTAGACGATATGTGACACAAGGTCTTTTTTTTGTTTTTGTTTTCATAGCATAAATAGTTCTGTTTAGGAATATTTGTATTTTACCTGGCCTTCAACAAGTTGGAATCTATAATTTGTAAAACATCCTTAACTAAGTAAAGCCCGTCGGCACAACCGGCCAATTTATTTCTTCACTTTACAGTCATGTTCTTTGAACAAATATATGGAACGTCCACAACCCCTTCAACATTTCATAAATAGTGAAAATTAATCCTATAGAAAAACAACTAATGTTCCTAGAAAAATTACCAGGTTATTCTTCTAAGGCAAACATTTATTAGTTTATATATTTAACATCCGTAACTAGCTGCTGTTTTTACAGAAGTTACAGGGTGGAAATTCGAGAAACTACATTCTACTTAAATGGAACTTTCTAAGTAGATCACCTAAAAAACAAACCATATTTCATAAACAAATGCAATCTCCCCACTCCGAAAGAAAATATAAAAATGCTTCCTATTTAATTTATTTATTTTTAAAAAAGATATCCATTCACAATTACCAGTTAAATGTCTAATACTAATATCTATTTTTTACTTCTTGATATTAATTTCCACTGGACTTACTTCAAGCGAAAACTTTTTTGTTGTTGTTGTTTTTTTTTTTTGTTTTTTTTTGGGGGGGCGTGTGTTTTCGATTATAATATCTGTGAAAATACTTTGAAAGAGCTATAATTCAAATGAAAACTTTGCATTAAAAATATGCTATGTCAGCCAAAGGTTTCGCAAATCACTTTCGTAAAAGATGCGTTTATTTATTTACTTTTTTGACAAATACCTGTAGGTTTTTCGGTAGCAAATGTAAGGAAAATAAAATATTAAATGTTTTAAATAATTACTGCAATATTTTACAATATGAAATTAATGTTTCTTTTTTTAACAAG
>CAHIKZ030005362.1:2020000-2030000 GCA_903632075.3 Acanthosepion pharaonis
TTTTTTTATCTTCAACATCATCACTTGATAAGACACCGAGTGTGTTGAAACAAAATGGCTATTTTTGTAGTGATTTTTAACACACTTATGTTATATATATATATATATATATATATATATATATATATATATATATATATAATATATACGCTCTCTAGCCTATATTGAGCCCTCTTCACATAAAAAATATAAACTATATTATCCTCTTTTGCAGTCAGTAAGTCGGCGTCACCAATTTTAAGCACAGAACTACGAGTAGACTTTTCTTTTCTGCATTGCGATTATTTTCCCCGTGATAATGTGAGCCTGATGGAGAACCTGGTTACTCTTATTGGATATCGGAGCGGGTAATGTATACAACGGTTAACTTTCTTTTCTAGTCTGTTGATCTCACGTCACACTATCATCATTGGGAAAGGCATTAATCTATATTTTCTCCCTTGATAAGTAGCAGGTTAGTCTGGACTCTCCCGCATAGAGAAGCCGCCAGTCTATGAGATGGACTATAAATTAACCCACAGTCTAAGCAAAGAGAAACCACTCAGCAATCTTTCTAAAACATCCGTGCATCCGAAGATATGAAAGAAATACCTCAACTTCAACTCCCACCACCAATACAGTGTAAAGAATTGAATCGTCCTTTGCTTACAACATCGAGCAAAAATCATGGGGCGACCTAGAGATATACGAGCAAGTAATAGTCAGTATAAACTGTACCCTACAACGTAAATACTACCCCGGATACATGATAGAAGATCCGACAAATCGTGATACAAGGGTACAAGATGATAACCACACTCAGAAAACAGCTTTAGTCTGCCTACTCTATGCGAAATGATTATCAGGGAAAATACAAAAGGTCGGTGGTTCATATAACATCAGGACAATCTTCAAAAGTTGTTCAACAATTCGCAGGCACTTCTTCCGATTAATACTTCCCATAGACGAGAACTGTATATACGCCATCCCGTGCAGCTATGATTAGAAATATATAGGAGAATCAGACAGCCTCCTTAAGCTAAGACTGTGGCATGAGGTTGAAATAATAGACAGAGAGCATCATTGGAAAATACGAAAACTTAAGTAATCAGCATATAACTTCGGTCAAAAACTTTCTCCTGATTCGACCAAGAATAGAAACGAATACAATATTGGAACTAGTAATAAGGAGTGCTAGAGAAAACAATGAATAACAACAAAAATTGTAATAATAGCTATGGTAAAAAATATACAATAATAACGAAAAATTTGCAATATGAACTCTGGTAAAAAATTATGCTGAGACATTAAGATTATAAGTCCCAGAAATTCATAAACAAGTACGCATTGCCCAGTGAATAAAGGCGTTGTTTAGATCTAGTGACTAGACCCAAATAGTTGTGAGTTCAATACCAGGCTACAGCATTTGTGAATGTAGAATTTAGTTAAATGTAGAATTTAGTTAAATGGAAATGTAGATCTAGAACCATCTATCGTGGATGAAAATTCAAAATTCAAATTCAGTTCAAAATTCCAATCTTTCAGAGAAGGCCGGAGCGTACAACGGCCGAAACGCTGTGAACATCCGAATAATGTAAATGTTAATTAAAGAAAAAAAAAAACAACAAACACAGGAAGGAACCTGACATTAAAAAGATCAAGATTAATAAAAAATTGATATCCTTTTCGCAATTCGTATAAAACATGGCCGGCTTCGATACATTTTGATATCTTATATCCAAAGTTAGGGTAACGAAAGTATAAAATTTATTTAAGTTATTTATCCAAGTGGGGATAGTATACACTTCCAAACATTTACCATAATTCGAACTTGAACTACTGGGGTTAGAATTAATTAATTTAAAAAAAAATAATTGGGAGGTATTATTAGTATTGATTTACTTATCATGATTAAAAACAAAACCTGTCAGAGGATGCGGGAAAATTCTCATATCCATCGAGCATAAATTCTATAGAATAGCCAACATAGCTATTTATACAGACGATGTGGTGATGACACAGAATGACTTAGAGAGATGACAAAACAGAAGTCATCGGCCAGGTCAGAGGGATTCCCCGATTGAATCAATGAACAGGTTTCTATGATAATGGTGAGTTTTCAAATCAGAGGACATAGTCTGTGGTTTGACCTGGAGATAGATATTAACTGTCATGACTTCATGCCCATGACAAACTGTGCATGAATGACTACATCTCCCGTTTTCAATTCAGATCTATGGACAGAACTCATAGTGTTTAGTTGCTACTACCTCCAGTCAGGCGACTGGAGATAATATTATTATACTAATATAAAATTGATAATACATGACGTATTTCATTGTCATAAGACTTGTAATTTTTAAATGAAATCCAGGAATGCATTCATTCGGAATGAACATTCAGTACAAATGTAATAACCAATTTTTTTCTAAATTTTATTAGCCTTACTGACTGGATATGTATTTTTGTTGAAAATTTTGACTGACAAGTTGGAATGTCATATAAAATTGAAATATCAGTTTAATGTTTTAATTATAATATAAAAATTTTAAGTATTCGAACAGGCATTTCAAAGAACAAAAATGGCAAATTTGTGTTTATAAACTTCTTAAAATGGCCAGAAATATTAACGGTAATATATGAAAGTCTCTTCTAAAGAAATATTCAATATTCATTGACCGATCAGCCAGTGCCAATGTCGGTTGAAATTCATAAATCATTGTCTTAAATTATTTTTTCTGGGAAATAGGTATCTCAAGTACAGTAGCTGTTATCGCTCTTTCTAGTAGTAATGGACCTTTCCCTCCTAAACTTTTGTTTGAAATAGTGTGAAATGTCAACAGCTATTGTCATCATTATGTCTTTAATATGTGCTGTTCATTTTAGTTGTTGCGGCTGTTGTTGAACGCATTCAAGTGATGTAGCTACTGTTACTGTCTAGAAATCTTCGTGATTCTGTAGCACCAGTTCACAAGATTAGATGAATGATGTTCCGTGCTTAAACCTAGTGGTGTCATTCGTTGAAAGTCGTTTCTAAACACCGATCTTAGAAAGCGTTTGTATACAGCTGACAGGTTAGATATTTCTGAACGGGTTTTAGCAGAGTGTATGACGAATATGAATGTCAAGAATTTTTAGATTAATATTTTGGTTTTGTCTCAGTTTGTGATGTTGCACGATACAGCTCAGCATATTATGTGTTCACTTTCAAACAGTATGTCATGATTAGTATTTTAGATGAAATATTCTTTGGTAGAAAAAGCTTTTTTTCAGCTTGTAATCTAACATTATAAATCATTGTAATATTGTATGAAATTATGACCTAGATTGTGATTTTAATGTAACAGAGCAAAAACGTCATGACCTCCATAGATTGTTCTTATTACGAAACAGTTAATCTTCTCAGTTACGAAACAGTTAAACCTTCTTTTTGAAGAATAGATGAGCTTTATTTCAATGCGCAAATAACTAATATGGCGCCAGCATTTCCATTTAACCATTAACCATTATGATTCTTACAAAAGCAGAAAAGCAAATCGTAGCAACTTTGAAATTGGAAACAAACGCAAATTTCCTAATTGCTAGCTCACGATATTCGTGAGAATAGTGATATATTATTAAAAAAATATTTATATCAAATAATTTTATAATTCATAAATTACCTTTTTCAAAAAAAAAAAAAAAAAAAAAAAACGAAACTTACCATTATATAACGAGTATCATTATTCTATGCAAGAATATCTTTCATTTACATTTTATTTCGATTTTCCTCTTCCAGCAGAACTATATAAAAATATTTCTTACAAAATTCATTTTTCCGATTGCAGGCATACATTTTTTATTCATTTAACCCAAGTAAGGCGGGAATGTCACCAGTACGTAGAAGGTGACATGGAGTGAAAGAGAAGAGAGAGAATAGGGAGGACTGAAGAAAGAGCAAATTTGAACACGATTAAAGAAGTTGGCGATTGAGGTTGCATTTCAATTTTTGAAGATTGTAGTTATCGGGGAAGCTAGTAAACGGAAGTAAATTACAAACGCGGGAAGTGAGAGAAAATAAACTGCGGTAGAGGTAGTGATTATATTTAACTGTTTCAACGGTAAAAGAGTGAGACCTAGATGACAATCTCATAGCACGATTAAATTTCTGTATTCGGAGCACCAGGGAAAAAAAGACCGTCAGAGCAGTTTGCTATGGAATTAGTTGTAGAAGAGACAGAGAGAAGCCTTTTTTAATAGAAAGTATTTCATTTTCAGATTATAACAATGCGTGTCGATAATCATACACACCGGAATTTCTCATATTTTAAAATGTTATTGTCGGATTACGTTTTTTTTTTTTGTTTATTTTTCTTTTTTCATAATAAATCTTGATTTAAAACACCTGACAATTATGCACCAACCTAATAAACACTTTTCTGTATAGAAATATACCTGTACCCCCATGCAGACATCAAGGAAACATCAAGGAAATTATGTTACATACATATATATATATATATATATATATATATATATATATATATATATATATATATTCATATAACTTCGCTCTTTCTATAGTAGATAGAAGAATGATAAATATCGCCTATAGATTTAGACATATCTATAAACGGTATATTTGGAAATGTGTAGAATTTATTATGTTGTGCATTATTATCAGATTTTTTTGTCGGCGAGTAATTTATTAATAAAATTGCTGTTTTGTATACTTTTTTTTTTTTTTAAATATTTGCAAGTTATAACAATGCGTGTCGATAATCATACGCTCCGGAATACTCATATTTAAAAATGTCATTGTTAAATTGTTATGTTTCTTGTTGCATAATACATATTGTTTGAAAACTAGCTGATAATTATACACCAACCCAATAATATTGAAAATAATCACCTCCAAGCACTTTAAACCCCTTCCTACTCTGTAATAGCCGGATAGTGCACATTGGGAAGCTCCAGTCTACATATAGTAGACGATGGCTGGAAGAGAGTTACTTTTTGTAGCCGTCAAAGGAACCGGATACTTTTCTAGCATCTCTAAAGTGGTATACATTAGTCCCACTTGAGATCTTGGGTGAACTTCATGTCTAACAGGTGTTTAAAAAATAAGCCTCATCGAGACCTTAAATAAAATATAAATATAAATTATGCCTATAAAGATAGCGTACAAAAATGAACATTATCAATGCTGTTTTACTGATGTGGTACATAATCATTCTTGTTAAAATAACGTTTATAAGGAACATCCGTCTGTACATTGGAACCAAATCTGGTTTTGGTGTTCCTCGTATATATTTGTAGAACCGTACTGGGAAAAAAAACATCTTCCAGGTCAATTTCCTGACTTGGTATCTCGGCTTCAGTCGCATTCCCACCGCCTTAACGTACTTTGTCGATTTGACTAGTTTACTTGCAGTACTAGATTGGCTGAATGGTCTCCTTATTCTACTGTTGAAATAACTACATGTAGTCATAAGTTATATACTCATACCCTTGTCGCCTGTTGAAATCTTTTCTGGTTTCTTACTTTCTTCCCACAAATACAGTCTTGAAAGAAATGTAAATATAATCATCATCTTATGTATATTTAAATCTCATTATCTTTTCCTTTCTCATCACTAAACTTTTTTTTCATTTACTTTCACTCTCATTAGCCCATTGGAGCATAGTGGTTTATTACTTATCTCAGGTTTAAATTATTAAAAAAAACATATCTACTAACGTAATTAGTCTGATAGATATGCCATTGTACGATGCATTATTATAATATCCAGCCTTTTTATTCATAAAACTAATTCCTAGTCAGTATACATGCATAGTTAATTTCCTTCCAGGGTTTCGGCAATTTCCTTATTTTAAAGATTTAAAGGAAGAAACATGTTATATTCAGTAATATTTTTTCGAATTTTCGTTGTTTCTAGTTAAATATATGCCAAAACTAATTTGGGCTTTTTCTTGTTGATTATATCTGTTTATAGAAATTAATAATCTGAGTTTGTACAATAGTCACAAAAGGAAATAAATTAGGACGATAATGCACAAGATCTCTTCGCTATAATTCTTTATATGTTTAAGTCCAGGAAATATAGATTTGACTCCATGAACGTTAATGATTCAGAAATTCACTAGTTAGATATTTTTCTCAAGGAAATATTGCATATTTTCACGAACAGACATAACAACTAAGGGTTTGATATTTCTTCACTTCTCTACAACAAAACATTTCCTCTGAAAAGTGTGTCCGTTCTAAGTTAGAATCATTGTCCCAATTTTGCCCAGCTATATTGTGATGCTGACTTTTAAGGTTAGAAAAACGCCCAAAAGAAAAACTACTACTTCCTTAACTCACCATAATCGTGCAATCGCAATCCTAAAATCTATCCGCTTTTTAAAGACCCAGAATATATATATATATATATATATATATATATATATATATACACATATATATATTTATTAAAGACATTTTTTATGTTTAACGTTGTTATTTCATAGATAAGTATGTAAACAAATGACGTCATATGTTAAGAAATGGACAAGGTCCGACAATTTATTTATTAAAGACATTTTTTATTTCATAGATACAAGTATTTAAGCAAATGCTCTGTTTATGATAAACAGTATTAAATAACATTTACCGGCCTGAATGTCCGAGAAATTTTCATAGAAAATATTCGTTCATTGACAGGATTCGAACCTGCATCCTATACGGAACCGTCATTTACGCTGACGTGCCTTACCTCTGGGCCACAATGAACCTTATGGTAGACAAGGTCGAATTTACTGTTTATAAACTACAATCTTCCATGAATCTCGTACATTCATAACTGCTCTGGCGTATCGAATGTAAACAAATGACGTCATATGTTAAGAAATGGACAAGGTCCGACAATTTATTTATTAAAGACATTTTTATGTTTAACGTTGTTATTTCATAGATACAAGTATTTAAGCAAATGCTCTGTTTATGATAAACAGTATTAAATAACATTTACCGGCCTGAATGTCTGAGAAATTTTATAGAAAATATTCGTTCATTGACAGGATTCATTGAACGAATATTTTCTATGAAATAAATAAATTGTCGGACCTTGTCCATTTCTTAACATACATATATATATATATATACATATATATATATATATACATACATATATATACATATATATACATACATATATATACATATATATATATATATATATATATATATATATATATGCGCGAGTATAGGATTGGTGTTTACGGAATAAATTCCAATAACCAGAAAAATACTATTCTTTAAAGATTGCTCAATATAGAGTCGAACAAATATAATTATTTATTAAAAAATTATAACAAAATATGGCATAAAATCTTTACAGAAATAGCCATTTTGTTTCAACACTTCTGTTGTTTTATCCAGTGATGGTGTTGAATATATATATATATATATATATATATATATATATATATATATATATATATATATATATATATGTTAAAGTGTTCAATTTCAGGGATTGAGCCGGCGTAAATATAAAAGTAGATATTGAGATCCTCACCCAGCAGTGACAGTGTTTTCGGGATTTTGAAAAGAATCTTTAGGCCATTTGTTTTGTATTTGCCTCAACTAATTATAGATGCTACATCGATGTATTATCGGTAGGACTGTTGTAAAGGGTGTTCTAATAATCTGGACCAATTTTAAATGGGAATTAAGTTTATGCGCCTAACGATTTTTTCTTTCAGATTTAACAACTTAAGTCTTTAGAAATTTCAACCATGGAAATTTTAACAATCAACGTCTTAAAGTTAACGAAGCCTATTACGAAAATGGACGTTCAAACAGAAATGCATTTCGCGCACTTCGCGATTACTTTGGTCGACATCATCGACCAACCGATAGTGCAACTGGAAAAATTCTTCCAAAATTCAAACAAACTGACTCGGGGCAGATGTGAAAACACCATTGCGTCCTTATTTACACCGTTCAATTGAAAACTTTGCTGCAGTGCACATGAATGTGGCCGAAAATCCTGACATCTCTATTCGTCATCATGGGCAGGAATTGAACATCTCCAAAAAAAACGTTATATCTACACGCTTACAAATGTCACTTGATATTTGGGTGATATTATTTTTCACACATATTTGCCATGACTTAAATCACATGATCCAATAGAGAAATAAATAAATTTTCTCCAATAACACTGATTTATTTACTGCTGACTTTGATCCGTGTTAATGAAACAGCCTTTCTAATTCTAAAGGTTATTGAGTAGGTGGTAAAAGTTACGTTTCAAATTATTCTAGGCGCTACTGAGAAAAAAACAAAAAACAAACTAGATCTGAATGCAGAGTGTGGTTACTTTATAACGAACTTTGTTAACTTTTTTCATTCATTATTGAATACAAATTATATTCAATATATTCATTATTATATACAAACTGAACCAAAAATAAGTATAAAATAAACAGATTAACAAACTACGAATGAACAGAATAACAGTAAATATAATAGCAACAAATAATAAAATAATCAATAACAAATAATGACACTATTTACATTGCTCGGACTATCATCCTCATCTATCAAAACGTTTCGGTTGTAGTACGCCCCGGCCTTCTTCAAGTAGTTGGAATATCATTTCGCTCTCTGAGGTAGACTGTTCTTGTTCCACGTGCCATGACTAATGGATGTCAGTTATCAGTTATCTCCTGTTAATTTGCCTTTCCGGGTTCTCTACCGTGTTAACCAGGTATTGAAATCACGCATTTTGTGTCCTGTCATTGGAAATAACTAACGCCTTTATCCATTGTACCATGTGACCTTGAGGAGCGTACAACGGCCGAAACGTTGTGATAGATATGGCAGCAATGATGAAGATGATAGTCCGAGCAATGTAAATAGTGTACATAATACCTCATCTCAGAAATATAGACAGATAAGAAATAATGAGTAAAAACTATTAATCAAAACTAGCAATTAGCCACAAAATTGCTTGTTCTGAAGATTATGTTCATGCATTAAACAGATTGTCACCTCACTGAGTGCTGACATCAATTATCCACTTCATATATATATATATATATATATATATATATATATATATATATATATATATATATATATATATATATATATATAATGAAGGTCAGAAAGGACTGTTTATAAAAAATGATGATGAGAAAAATATTTTCCCCTCTTGATTCAAACTTTATAAACTTTTGCTACCAGGAATTTTAAAAAAAAATGTAGAATAACATTTTAAATTTGAAAACAGAGAGTTATGTAAAACATTGCTACAATAAAAACACATATGTTTTTGTTGATGCAAATAAATCATCGTTTTAATAAACAAAATCTTTTTTAATATTAATTATGTAGAGAGCCGGCGTATGGCTTTAAAAAGTTTAGTTCACATTCTTTCCAATAACGCATTAATCAGAGAGAATTTAATTAAAGTCAAATCTAATTATACGTCAAACTGAAAAAATGCAACGATACCAACGAATATTAATTTTCATTAATATTGTTATCGTAATTATTAGGAAAATTAAACATCTTAAGAGCTCATTCAGTTTAAATAAATACCGAATAAATTTTCAAAAAATTCGAGAAAATGAGGCGTATTTGATTTGAAAGTTTTTACAGTTAATTTAAAGATAGTTTACATATATAAAGTTAAACGATATACTTTTTACATACTTTTGAATATGTATATCTTCATTAGGCACATACGAGTATCTAAGTTTAATTTTATTAAAAACTATATATACTTATTTAATATGGATATTAATCACAGTAGATGTAATTTTAGTCAAAATATGTTGAGCTGCTTTAAATATATGTGTGTGTGTGTGTGTATATATATATATATATATATATATATATATATATATATATATATATATATATATATATATATATTACAATTCATTAATGGATATATATTCAACCAGGCAAATTGATGAAAAACAGACAATCTGCCAAAAATAAAAAAAAAAAAAAAATGAAGTAGCGATTTTAACTTGATCATTT
>CAHIKZ030005362.1:2035000-2055000 GCA_903632075.3 Acanthosepion pharaonis
CCTCTTACCTTCAATCTCTCTCGGGTGTGTCAATTTTGCAAACATCTTTATTTATTATGTGACAGAAACTTCAGCCGTCTCTTCTTGATGTTAAGAATGCATTACTTTTTTTCTCAATCTATCTTCTATCTAAATAAATAAACCCCTCTATTTAAAATATTCTATCTTCTATCTAATTAAATAAACCCCTCTATTTAAACCTCTCTATTTCGAGCCACACATACACTACATAAAAAAATAAGGCAATAATTTAGTGTTACGCAGGGAGGAATATCTTCGTTTATAAGCGTAACGAATCAGTATGATCCTGGGATTGAAAATCTGCCCTTCATCTAGAACTTGAACATCCAGCATTACGATGTGCGTCTGGATGAGGAGGGAACAGTTAAAAATTCAAATTTTAAAATAACTGAAAAAAAAATAGTCATTTTATTTTTTTTCAGTTTATATTGTGTTTAAAGTAACACACAATCATTTTGAATTAAAAAAAAATGTTTTAAATTCATTTTAAAATATCTCCGAAACTTTGTGTATTGATGAAATCAATTTTATTACTTCAAAATGTAAAGAAATGAGAAATAAAATGAGAGGTTCCGTTACGTGGTTATGAAGATTCTCAGAGTCTAATTTGAAGAATTCAATATTGTCGAAATTAGAGTTAAAGTAAGGTTTTGAAGTTCCATGAAGTGAATCGAGGAATTCAAAGTTATTTCTTCAAAATGATCATTACTGTTTTCCATGATGGAACTGAGGTTCCTTTAGTTTGTAGCCGCAGGCCCAATTAAACTTCAACAGGATCAAGCGTAAACGTCCACACTATGTGCGGCTTTTAAGCTAGTTTTCAAGAAAGCTTCGTCGTTGCTCTGTGGGAAAAATCAGCCTCGTCTGTCATGTATCGAAAGATTAAGCGCGTATCACGCATGGCACATAACTGACCAACGTTGCTCAAATTTTTGGCATTCACTTAGATTAATAACGCAATACTATTGTTTTCATCTTAAAGTCTATAATAATAATAATAATAATAATAATGAAATCGAAATCTCAAAAATGTGGCACATGGTAACATCAACAATCTTTGTTGTAGTTGGAGCCCTAGGATGGGTTGGAAAAGATTCCAGTAGATTAATTAAAGGATTCCTGGAAGCCCATGCCTCAAAGAAATACAAAAAATAGTTCTCATAAGTACAGCCCACACTTTACGAAGGGCTTTATCTATGTAAAATATTTCTTTTTTTTTGTCACTGGAAAGTGTCATGATGCCATTTTTAACCTTAGGTCTCTTGGCGAGACCCGGAAAGAAATGTGTATACGCCAGAAATCAAAGGAAATAATAATAATAATAATAATAATAATAATAATAATAATAATAATAATAATAATAAAGATTTGTGACCAACATAAAATTTATTGTTGCGGAAAATGAAATCAGAGATCCGAGTTCAAATTCTCCCTTAATCTACTGAGTTCACTTTCGCGGAAATTCCCGAGGAAAGTAATTAATTTTACTTTTACCATTATAGCTATAGACTGAAGAGCAGGATAAACGAGGCTCTCTAGTTTTAGGGCTGTAACCAGTCTAACGGAAAGGCTACGCTGAATTCAAATTCGTGAAAAAGACAACTGGAAGCCACTCGCCTATTTTAGCAAAGTAACTATGTCAATTAAGGTATATTCAAATAATTAAATACGTGGAAAGACATAATCATCAGCGTCTTAATGATAGCATTAAATATAAGCCGAATTAATGTGTAGTGTTACCTTGATATATTTTTGCATGAATTTTAAATCTCCAGAAAAAATACATGCGTATATTGCAAACGGTCACCGAAAATGCAAGATTTTTAGCATCTCCAAAAAAATTACTCTTTATAGTACGACCCCTCTGTTCCCCCTAAGAAAAAAATTGATCATGAAAATGCGCACTATACTCGAGTAGTTAGGGTATATAATGAAACAATTGAATTCCACAGTTCTCAAACATTAAAAAAAGGTTCTATACTTACGAAATATAGTCAAGTAACTCATAGGTCTAATGTTAGGGTAATGTGAGTAGAAAATTTGATTTAAGTCATTTCGCATTGTGGACTGGAAGGTCTATATGCCTGGAAAGATGGTCTATGTGACTGCTATGATAACCTGCATTCCTTCGGAAGATGATCTATGTGCCTGGGAAGAATATGTGCCTGCGAACAAGGTCAATGAGCCTGCGAAGAAGGTCTATATTGCTATTGATGACGGTCTGAACCTTCAAAACATTTGCCTGACTTCGAACATAAACTACTGACAGGAAGAGCAGGATAGACGAGGCTCTCTAGTCTTGGACTGTAACTAGTCTAAACGAAAGGTTACGCTGAATTCAAATTCGTGGAAAAGGCAACTGGAAGCCACTCCACTATTTATGTAAATTAAGGTATATTCAAGTAATTAAATACGTGGAAAGACAGGATAGACGAGGCTCTCTAGTCTTGTACATTGCTTAGGTGAGTACACTGTCTCAGAATCTAGGAAAAAAATTGAATTAATGTTTGTGGTATTTACATCGTTTTAATTAATTCACACCAAGCAAGAACCACAAGGATAAAAATATTCGGCGAATGAGAAAAATGTCGAAAGACATTGCATATTCTTTTCTTTTTTTAAAGTTTGGATTTGACCGGGAATCAAGAAATCCTCGTGTGGGAAAGGAAATTATTAGCATAGAACTTACGTTAAGAATGAAATTATGAAAAGAACTGCAGTTGACTTTCTGAAACCGAGGTACAAATGAAAATGGCCGAAAAGTAACTGAAGCTGGGATGCGAAGGCAAGACCAATAGGTACACTGATTTGTCTTTGTATTGTTTAGAGAGGAAGGGGAAACGGTAAAAGAGACTGGATGCAAAAAGTTTGATTAGATAACGAAATGTTTTAAGGATAATCGGAACTTCAAGAAGAATCACACTAACTATCGCAAAGAGACAGCTTCGACACATCATGAGGAAAGAATATATGAAGAAGTTAACACTCTGCAGTGTAAATGCAAGAAAGTCAAGGGGAGACAACGAGTAAATTACTAAACAAATTTGAATGAAAGGACGATTGAAGAAGGTTTAAGAGTGAGATTAAACCGTAACAAAAATATTCAGAGAAAAAAATGACAGGAAATTGTGGAGAGCCACGATCATTGTGTAAACGGTTATTGTTGATAGAGAGTCTTAATCATACGCTTTCATAAAAAATGCTACGTCTCTTTAGGTCGTAGGCGACCATGTCTATTCGCCGATTAATCAATCTGGGAATTGTCTGAATTATAAAGAGTACAGTCTCAGTTGTTATTTAGCCCTTAGCCGGGGTACGGACTAGAGACGAATCCAAGGCTTTCCTAATATTTATAAGAAAATGTACGTGAACAGACTATACCGGAATTTAAACTCTATTGCCTCTTTCAATTTCTTCGGCGACTTTACTGTTTCTGCTACTGTCTAAATTTTCTTTCTAAGCCTCGAAAAACATTTTGACTTGCACGCCATACTTTGACTGATCCTCTTACCTCCGTGACGTCAGTCTATCACGTTTTGTAGCTTGTGTTAGCCACTAGATCATGTAAAATCATGTTACCCTTTTAAAAAAAACAAAAAACAACAACAAACAAACAATAAATATTAGTTTACGTTCTTTGTAATAGATGCCATTTTTATTAGCTTCTGATGGCTTATAGTTTGTTAACAATGCTTCATATTGCGTACTTCATATTGTAGAGACTATCTGAGGTAAAAAGAAAACAATTAATTTGGACACTTCTGAATGTCGAAGAAGTTCATTTTCTTGCGCGTTTTATTAACGGGGTTGAACGTGTAACAAGCAAATCCAGTGCAGAAAATAAGTACAAATACATAACCAATAGAAAAAATGTATATATATATATATATATATATATATATATATATATATTGAAGACATTTTATGTTTAACGTTCTTTTTTATAGATACAAGTATTTAAGTAAATGCTCTGTTTATAATAAACAGTATTAAATAACATTTACCGGCCTGAATGTCGAGAAATTTTCATAGAAAATATTCTTTCTATGAAATTTCTCGGACATTCAGGCCGGTAAATGTTATTTAATACTGTTTGTCATAAACAGAGCATTTGCTTAAATACTTGTATCTATAAATAACAACGTTAAACATAAAAAAATGTCTTTAATAAATAAATTGTCGGACCTTGTCCATTTCTTAATATATATATATATATATATATATATATATATATTTATATAATTTCTTTTTTTTATATATATTATATATATATATATATATATATATATATATATATATATATATATATATATATCAAAAAATATATATATATATATATATATATATATATCAAAAAATATATATATATATATATATATATATCAAAGAAAATATATATATATATATATATATATATATATATATATATATATATATATATATCAAAAGAAAATAGAAATTGTACATAAAAAAGAGTTTTTACTTGCTGGAGGAAGAGGAATAATAATAAAAAAAAAATAACAATACCAGCAGCAGCCTTTCCGTTAAAGAAAACAAAACAAAATATTGGAGAGTAGTAGAAAATTATGGTAAATAAATAAATAAAAAAATATAAAAAAAAACTTTATAAAAGATTTAAAAGCAAATTCTCAACGGAGTTGATAGTCAATGTTAAGCTCCCCCGATACAAAAAAATAATATCTTTCCAAATTCTGAAAATCAATTGCCAGATTCTAACGGCTTATCATAAGTGATAAAACAGGAGGAATTTCGCGATGATTTCTGTTCATTTATATATGCTTTTGCTGGCTGGATGTACGTACCTAGACTTATATATTCATACATACATTTATTTTGACATGGAAAAGAAAAATCTCGCAAAAATAGTATTTTTTAATATCCTATTTAGTGCAAGATAAAAATTTGATCTGTCAATTAAAAGAGATTTGGGAATCTTAATGAGGATTTAATAATTTTAACTTCTATTGATATTGGCATCATATGAAACATTAAATTAAAGAGGTACAATGTAAAGTTGGGTGTATGTTACATAACGAGTTCGTGTACATAGTTTCTAGAACAGGGTTAGAGAGGAAAAAATGAAGAAAGACAAATATTTTTAAGACCTAAGACAGATAGTTTTGGAATACCATGTTTCTTGGCGTTACAAAGAAGGAACTCCTAAAAATTAAGGTTTTACAGCAACAACTAAAACGGATATGTTGCTCGTGTAGAACATAATGGCATAATCATGATTTTGACATTCCACTACTGAAAAGGTAAGGCTAGGAAGGAAACCCCCATCAATACTGGAAAGAGCGATAACGGCTACAGGACTTAAAAGTCTGTTTTCCTGAATATTTCTTTTAAGAAAAAGATTTTATAAATTTGAACCGACGTTAGTAAAAGCTGTTCGTTTAATGAATGCCAAATGTTTCGTTATAAGGAAATGGCTAATACTACATTTACCTTGATCGTATGTGCTAAGAATTTTTAATTACCAGTTTGAAAAAAAAAAAAAAACTCTTTTAGGACTATAAGAATGTAACGCCGTTTGATTCATATATCAGTCAGTTATGTGCCATGCCTGACACACGCTTGGGCGATCATATATCTTTGATACATGACTGACGATGCAGATTTTTTTTCACGCAGTCGCTTGCCATTTCTTTCTGCGGTAGACCAGTTATCATCCAAAGCTATAGAACCCGGTCTATAGTTACCCATAGCTTAGAAGAAGAAGATTCGTACCTTTCCCCAGGATAGTAGCACCAATTGAACTTAAAGTGATAATAAGTGCATAACGTCCCTCTTGATGAAATTGGCACACTGTCTTCATTTTGTTATCTGGACGTTGCGGAGAAAAATCGATCATTTTCTGCCGGTTTCTGGTGATTCTCGATTGTTCTGTTCTTCGATTACATATGTTGACAACAAAAAGCAATGGCGCTAGATTTTTGATTGAAACTTAATAAAATGTATTTTTGACAGATACGCAGACGCCATTATCCGTTTTTGCTACGGGAACGAATATATAACATATGAACATTGTTGATCGGAGATGCGTTTCACAAGCACCGGGGAAAAAATGGCAGGCATCGGTAAGGTGCACGAAATTTACAGCATTACCACATCTTTATCCCTAATTTTGGACGAGAAAGAGAAAGAGACACGGATAGAGAGAGAGAGAGAGAGAGAGAGAGAGAGGCAGACAGACAGACATACACAGAGAGTGAGAGAGACAGACACGGAGTGAGAGAGAGAGACGCAAAGAGAGACACAAAAGGAGAGAGACAGACATGGTGATAGAGACAGGGGGAGTGATACGATGAGGCAGAGTGAAACGGTGAGTGAGAATGAGAGAGCTATATGTTGACGGAGAGTGAGAGAGATAGAGGGTAAGACAGAGACAGAGATAGAGGGTGAGGCAGAGTGAGAGATATGGGGGGAGGCAGCGTGAGAGAGGTAGAGACGGTTAGAGTGCGGGTGTCCTGCTTCCATGTGTGTAGCCATTGTAGTCAGTCGTTCATTACGGAGAAGAGATCCTTTTTATTTTAAGGAATATATCGATCACTTCCTTTGAGAATCTCTGTTCCCCGACCCGAAACCCCAGCTTCTGTATTAGGCATTCGACTTCCATTTGTACTAGATGGCTGTTCTCGACTTTCACGAACATAGCGCCCATTCTTGTGGCATTAATTATTAAGGGAAGTTCAATATTTACCGTAAATATATTCAATTGTCCATTAAGTAAAATCTTTAAAGAAAATCATTGGAACATCATGTAGCGAATACGGCGTACGAATCTATGAAGAACAATGCCTAAGAGAATAGACAGTGCGATGGACTAGCGGTTTTTTGAGAGAACAGAATCTACAAAGAAAGTCCTATATTACCTACATTTTTTTCAAACGCATAAAAAGGAAAGAGACCCTGTATAATTTAACATTCACTGGGCATAATAAATGTATGAGAACGCCTCTTTAGTCAGTTATGCACCATGCGTGATATACGCTTATACGATCATGTATCTTTCGATACATAACTGACGAGTCAGATTTGTTTTCACTCAGTAGGTTGTCATTTCATTGTGGTAGACCAGTTGTCAGCCAAGGCTATAGAACCCGGTCTGTCCTGCTATTTCTCCTTAGCTGGCCGGGCGAGGCGGGTGAGAAGAAGGGGATACATACTTTTCCCAAGTGTATTAGCACGTAAGTGAATATAATGGATTCGACTGGAATTCGAACTCGGCTCTCCGGTTCCTCAATCCGAGCCGCTATTTATTACTCCAGACAAAAAGGTAGTTCTTATACGGCAACGGTAATGTAGAGTAAGACATTACAGGATGCTGTGGAGATCCATGATCATCAACATCCTGAAAAGTATTGTATTAATATTAGACCTGAATAAGAGTCTTTGTGTGGTGGCTTTTAAGCATCACGATGAATGAGAATGAGAGAGGTAGAGGTTGGGGCAGAGATAGAGAGAGTGTGTGAGGCAGAGAGAGAGAGAGAGAGAGAGAGCTAGAGAGTGAGAGATATAGGGGGAGAGGCAGAGTGAGAGAGATAGACGGTTAGAGTGCGAGTATCCTACTTCCATGTTTGAAGCCATTGTAGTCAACTATCAGACGTCCATTACGGAGAAGAGATCCTTTTTATTTTAATGAATATATCGATCACTTTCTTTGAGAATGTCTTTATTTCTAGGGAATGATTCCTAAATGAGTGATTTTCTTGTAAGTTTGACTTACAACAGATATAAATAAACATCATTGAACGATGGTCTGCCAAACTTGATAATATTATACAATTTCTTACTGAATTTCTGGCATGAGTAATTACTGTTAATTCCATCATACACATTCATACTAATGTCCCTATCTTTTTTGTTATCAGAATATTTCAGCCGTTGAGTTTTCTTAATTTTTTCTCTGGGTATCTGGTATTTTATTGCAGAGCACAGAATGCTCGAACTGTTTCTGAGTTTGTACTACCAAACTCACTGACTGAACCCACACTTGCTATCTCAAACTTACGAACGAATGTTTTATTCCATTACCTTATTGTATACATGCAGGCTTACGGCCAGCTGACGTTGAAAGTTAGGCAATATTGCGCGTAGTCAGTACCGAGATGTGTGACCGCTTGTGAATACCAGGTGCTGTAAGCTTGGATGTGCGTCTGGTGTAATGGACAATGGCTCGGAATTGTTAATCGGAGAGACGTGTTCCAATTCCCTTTGAGGTCGGGATATTCACTTACGCGCAAATGCTTTTGGGAAAGGTATGAATACACCCCCACCACAGGCTATGGAATAATTAGTAGTGATTAACTTCGCAAAAGCTCGTCAGTCAGTTATGTGCCATGCGTGATACACGCTTAGGCGATCATGTATCTTTCGATACATGACTGACTAGGAAGATTTTTTTTTTTTACCCGTAGTAGGTTGCCATTTCTTTCTGCGGTAGACCAGTTGCCATTCAAGGCTATAGAACCCGGTCTGTCCTGCTATTTACTCATAGGTGGGGGGAGAAGTACAGGGTATTAGCAAATAAATGAATGTAATGGATTCGACTGGAATTCGAACTCTCGGATTTCTCAATCAGAGCAGTTATCCATTACTCCACCGTGCTTCCTCTTACAATTTAAAAGTATTTTCTGATTTTAAATAATGTACAAATTGTTAAGGCGTAGAAAATGATACAATGTACGGTTTTCGATCCTTCAAAAGATATTAGCTTACGGCTAGATCAGGTTGAAACACCGATGCTTTTACGATCACAACTATGAATACCTATGCCACAAGCATTGTCCCCCTCATCGTCAGTACACTGGTCTCGGGTTGGAATGCAAATTCGTTGTCTTTTATAGATAAATTCATTTGCAATGCAGTATGGAATACTTACATGGTCAGTACCCATCTCCTCACATCTGTGTATGAAAATGCACAGGACACAGTTTGAGAAGAGATTAAATAGGTTATGGCTCTCATTTCCTCTTTGTCGTAATTCTTATGACGTTAGATTCAAAGCATAGTTTACTCTATCTATATTATTCGGTATAGTCATTTATATATTCAATTAAATAATGACATAGTTTTATAGTATTTTCTGTTTTACGATTTGCTAAATGAGTAACTGTTCGCTAACAAAACAAATTGACTTACATTCCCCAAGATCTGCTTTTAACTAATATAAAATATTCGGATGAAAACTTTAAATTTCCGAAATTTCTTAAAATTAAATAAGTGGGGATAACATCTGTAAAAAACTACCAAAATTCTCTAAAAAAACAAAAAAAAAAACATGCAAAATTAATTTCATTCTTTTGTGAATATGTCCGGAAAATTTCATTAAGATGCGCCAATTTATGCATGAATGTAAAAAAAAACAACAACAAAAAAAAAAAAAACAATTCACAACAGAAAGCTGTATTTCCTAGTGTAACCGTTGTATCACTGCTGGCACAATAAAAAAAAAAAGATTTTTAACGAAAGGAAGGATTTAAAAAATTAATAAAAATATAAAAATACATTGGTCTTTTCTCTTAATAATTACAAATATTTTGCCGTTAAAAATTTTTCACCAAGGTTGGGGCCTTTTTCATCATGCTATGTTTTTTGTTTTACCAAAAAAGTAGATGTACCTGTTACACTAATATGGATCAGTACTATACAGTTGAGAGCTAATAATTTTTACCATCTAGATTTGATATTTAAAGTGAGTACGTTTGTATGAGTCAGGAACAGGAGATTTTGTAGTACCTTCAAATAAGTATTCATAGTTGCGATATAGAATGAAAAAAAATATCAAAAGAGAAAATCAATAACATCTGTCAAGATTTCCAAGATGTGTGACTGAATTTAAACTAGGAAATAAAGTGGAATTGGAATGAAAGCAGTGAGGGCACTTACTGAACTTTAGTTATAGCTTCAGGGTATGTGGAACTGGTAAATACTAAATACTTCAGATGCCACAGCGTATGCAGTGGTTATAACAAATTAAGTACAGGCGATGAAAGGAACAGGACATTTGATGTGCGAGAGATAGTTTCACACAGCACCACAAAATGCAATGAAATTTAAACATAAACCTGAAACCTCAATTCAACTTTAATCGTCTCTTTAGATCGAGGCATTCATATGCATGGAATGCATAGCGCCCATACTATCCAGAAATAGATGAACGGTCAGCTGTATCTTAAGATCAAGGATGAAAACAGCTTTGATCTAGTAAAACCTGAGAGTCTTTGCAAAGATTATCCTTCTTCGTGATTCTCAGGTACCAGGACAGAATATTCAAAGAATTATACCAAATAATACAAATCACATCACATGAGGACTATCAACAGCAGCAACAACTAAAATGGTTAACACATGGGACTAAGAGGAAATTCTGATATAATCAAGATTTTAACATTCCATTAAGTTCAAATAAAAGTTTAAGAATGAAATCAACATCAATACTGGAAAGAGCGATAACAGCTATTGGTTTTGAAAAAGTTGTTTTCTACAGATAAATTTCAGCCGTAAGCAGTACTGGCTTCTCGTCCAATTAATGTCAAATTTTGTAGGGAAACGGTTAATATTTCCCTAATTCTATGTGCTGCATCCTTACAACATGTTGGTGATCATGGCTTTTCACAATTTCCTGTCCTTCGTAGCTTTAAATAAATTTTATCATCTCTTCTAAACCCTGCTCGCCATACATAAGATCAGGCTCAAAAGTAAGTTGTGAGTTGCTTTCCTCCGGCCCTCTTTTCGACAATCTGTCATTTAAGCAACAAATTTTGCTCCTCAACTTATGTGTCCCAGAAATGTCACCTGTCTCTTCCTTTATGCCGCCATTGTTTCTAGAACTTCGCCGTTGCACCCATGTTAGGTCCATGATTTCTTCGACAACTTTCTGTTGGGCCGCATTTCTGTTGCTTCATTTTGAGGCGCTTGTCCAAGAGTCATTGACCTGTAGAAAGATTGATACTGTATAACAGTTCTGTACACTGTTTTGTTTTGTTTCTATCGGTATTTTTCTCTTTCATAATACTTTTCTCAGGTTATTTCAATGCACCTTAGGATACCCGTATTGTACTGTCCGTCCTCTGTTAATACATTTCCTAGATATCTACATTGTTGCACCTGTTTGATTTCTGCATCTCCAATTTCTAATATGCATTTTAAGCTTCTCTTTTTGCTAACAGCATTGCATTCAGTCTTTTTGCAGTTGATGATTAGTCTTTTCTTCTCGCTTTCCTTCACTAGCTTCTGTAGGAGCATTGTCCATCATCTTTCTGTAGAAGCACATATCTTTTGATTCAAATCGCCTCAGCATTCACTGTCATATAGAAGGGCGGATTTTACATAACATTCCAGTACACTTTTCTTTGCTTCTAACGATATATGTCTGTTTCTTAATCCTTTACTTTGATTTCGGAAGACATCTTTCGCTAAACCCGTGTGCTTTTGAATTTCACTGACACACTTTCTGTCTTCTGTTAATGTGCTTCCCAGATATCTAAATTCTTGAACCTGTTTGATTTCGTTATCTCCAATTTGCAGTTTGCATGTTGGGCAGTTCCTTTTGCTAACAACTGTTCATTTTGTCTTCTTGCAACTGATGTTTAGTTTTTCTTGTCACTTTCCTTCAATACCTTTTGTACCAGTTCCGGTACTTCATTTTCTCCTTTTGATATAAACACTGTCATCTTCATATCCTATGTTGAGATAGTAGCTGTAAATAATGAATCCTGCTAGGTCTTCCAATTCTCTCCGAATCGTCTCGCTGCATAGGTTAAGTTCTGGTGAGAACATGCATGAGCGTTTAAATTATCGCCAGTGAGTGTCTACTGATTGCTAAGCGGCTAATCTCAGTAACTCTCTTTTCATTTCGACCTTTAATTTCTAATGCATTATTGTTGGTTGTGTCAGGTTAAGCTAAGATTAGAAGTAATCTAAATATTTGATTTAGCTTTTACAACCGAAAGGAAATTATAGGACAATGCACATGCGCAGAAAACGACCATGTTTGCGTCCTTTAATATAAACGCCTTCATGTGATGAACATTACAGTCAATGCGGAGATGATAACTAGGATTTCTTTCCTGTCTGTTTAAAATGCCGACAGCGATCTCTTTGATTCTTTCAAGATTGATTGAATTAACTGTCTTTATCCTTCTTGATGGTTAATTTCCCTCGTTTCTTTGGTATTTCGTTATTAGTTTTGCTGTCTTTTTCATTCCCTTGGAAGTTTGCGTCAGAAAGAAAACAAATATATTTTAACGACAGGAAACTGTATCGCTCATATACACATTTTGAAAGGGGAGTTTTATAATAGGACATGTTATAGAAAAAAGATGTCATGTTTAAAGCTGCCGGTAACTTAAGTGGTTGTGGGGGAATAAATAACAAAAACGAGGAAAGTAGCTTAAAAGCCAAACAAATGACAAGAAATGTTAAAAAAAAAAATTAAGTCATAAGTGCTGTTCCTGATATGGAGACTACGAATGTGAAGTTGGTTATCGATAAAGCATCTGGGAAATGAAAGGAAATAAGTGGAAAGAAATTCGGGTGAAAATCTAATGATCGAAAAGAAAGCCAAAGAAAATTAAAAATATAAACAAATTAGAATTTAAACACCATTGCAAAAAAATGATGAGAAAAAGCATAAAAGAGATCGAAAGAAAATTAAATAAGAAAATGCAAAACCTCTTCCCAATAAAAAGAAAGATGTATATTAAAAAAAAAACACAAAAAAACAAGAACGAGGAGAGAATGAAACAAAGAGAAGAACGAGGGAGAGATAGGAACGGGTGAGAGTCAAAGATAGAAACGGAAGGCAGGATAAAGAGGGGAAAGAGAGGAAGGGAGGATAAAACCAAAAAATGGGAATGGGCGATAAACAAGAAACGCGAGAAACAAAGAAAGAAACTGCGAAAGAAAGCGTCAACGAAACGGTGAAACTGTGGCACCATGCATAATTAGAAAACTGAAGAGAGATATTCATAAATATATGGTTTGTTTTTTTCGGTTTGTTAACCATTTGATAATTATTTAGAGCTGAAAAATATTTCGGGGTTAGGAATAATTCTTTCTTTACATTCAGGCGATCTGAGAGAAAGAAAGAAAAGAAGAAGAAAGGAAAGAAAGAAAGGAGAAAATAAATAATACGAAACCAGGTTGAAAACACACACGCTCGACTGGCACATATCAGATGTCAAAAATATCAGGTCAAGCACCTGACCTACTTCCGTGTCCGCGGAGGATGGAAGTTTGTTATCAATTTGGTTGAAGAAATAAAGTTTAGAGACAATGGAAAAAATATGATAGGTAACAGGTGGGAAGTTTATCTAAGGATATACAGACAATCCATTAATACGAGAAGCCAGACAATTTCTGGAGTTGGAAAAAGCCACCCAGGGTGATGTCGCTTTTTTGAGATAATACAGAATTTTATTATCGGCCGGAGGAGAATGAAATATTTTGTTGCGTTCAGAGAAACGCCGACAGGTCTAAGAAATCCCTTTCTTAGATCGTATCCAATTAGCGATAGAATGTTTGACAAATACCGCGTGTAAAAGAAACCGGGATCGTCATTTAGGTCACATACGAAAAGGACAATTTAAATTTTTGTTTCTTTAAGCAAGGTGTTTCTCCCCCCAGAACAAAGCCACGGATTGTCCACGCCCGATTAAAGACGTCACGAAGGAAGGAGGAAAGATACCGACCAGAGTCTCATTGGCCGAAGGAGGTCACATGATACATGAGGGAGGAGGAGAGACACCCGACCAGGACCCCATTGGCCGAGAGCGGTCACATGATGTGCGAGGGAGAAGGAAAGATGCCTTACCAGGACCCCATTGGTCGAGAGCGGTCACCTGACATACGAAGGACCAGGGGAAGCGGGTATACGCCCCACCCAGAGGCACAGTAAGGAAGTAGGAGTGAAAGTAAGTTACCGAAAATGGAAAATCCCTAATAAGAAATAATACGTATTTAGAATTATCAAGAAAACCCTGGCGCCGACAGACCCACCCCAGTTTTTAACTGCCTCAATAAAAGCGAGACCCCAACCGACAGAAATCAGTTGCAGTTGCAGCGCGGACGGCGATGGAGTTTGAACGCGGGCGGCGGGCCCGGTTTATTCGTCCCCTTGCGGGCAAGAGAAGCCGAAGTGAAGCAGCCCGTTTGGCCTAAGTGGAGAAGTTGAATCAAACCGATGGAAGAAATTCGTCCAACCCAAGCCGAAGTGAATAAGCTCGTCCAACCGAAGCCGAAGAGAAGAAGCCAATTCGCGCACTGACGGCGGTGATGAGCGAACAGCAATTCAGACTCCGAAGAGAAGAAGTTAATTCGGGCATTGACGGCGGAGATGAGTGAACAATAATTCAGACTCTGAAGAGAAGAGTTTTTTAATTGCAGCCACGGACGGCGAGAGAAATCAGCCGTGAACGACAGGTAGAGATCAGCGCCCAGTGTTGAAACCAAACCACACCCCGAAATGCAAATTTCTAGAGAGCAAGCAACTCGAAGCCTTAAAGTTGTATGGTAGAAGATTGGTGCCACGGTCCACAGAACGGGTCGGGAGGTAGAATTATCTTGTGTAACAAGCAGTTGATATAAAGAGTTGTTACCTTTTTCTTCAATATTTTTGACCTTGTGAGTTTTTTTATTTTTCTTGTGTGTTATCACCCCCGTTGGACTCAGCTTGCATACGGCGCAATCCCTGTTTGATCCCGTCTGTCTAAGATCTAATCACAGCGTGGGTAGGCAGACCGGAGATCAGTGCAGTTACCCTGGTAACCAGTCGTTGGAAGCGGGTTGGGAACGACGAGGCTGGTATTCATCTAACCAAAGGGTTAGAACGTCACACTTGGAGCAGCGAGGAGCGAACAGCTGACGCCGCGGCAAAGACGTCACAACTGGTGTCGTGATCATAGGATCAGAACCCCGGACCACGTCACGTCACAATTGGCGCCGCGAACGAAATCGAACGACACAGTCGACGCTGCGACCAGGGGGGACGACGTCACAAAACAAACAGCGAAAAGAAACGATGGAAGATAAAGCCAAAAGAAACAGTGAAACAAGCGGTGAAAGTAACAGTAAAAAGAAACACTAAAAAGAAACAGTGAGAGAAAAGGTGAAAGAAACAGCTAAAAGAATCGGTAATAGAAACGGTGAAAAAATAAAACAGCTTAACGAAAGGGCGATACAAACAATCAAAAGAAACGGTGAAAGAAACAGTGAAATAAACGGTAAATGAAACGGCCAAAAGAAACGATGAAAGAAACGGTGAAAGAATCAGTCAAAATAAAGGTGATAGAAACGGTAAAAGAAACAGTGAAAAGAAACAGTGAAAGAAATGGTAAATGAAACGGCCTGTGACGTCACACCGGCCTCCCCCGAGCTATCCTGTGACGACCAATGTGACTTGGTATTGGTCGCGGTACCAAATGTGACGTGATCCTGCTGTCACGGCACAAAATGTGACGTTCTAACCCTTGGCTGATTCGGATAGGAATCTGGATAGATTCGGTATCAGCTTTGTCGTTCCCAGCTCGCCTCCAACGCCTGGTTACCGAAGTAATTGCTTGGACTTCTAGTCTAACCTACCCACGTTGTGATTTGATCTCAGGTAGACGAAATCAATCAGTCGCCGGGCCGTAATGCAAGCCGAATTCAAACAAAGGTGACATCGCACAAGTATATGTAAAAGAAAATAAAGTAACAACTCGAAAAGTTCAAATGTGTTAAAAAAAATAACAAATATTTTTATATCTGGTTGCTGAATACAGGACTGCGTCTTTCTCCCAACCCGCTAATATGGATAAGTGACGCTTTGCGTTTGTTAGGCGAGTCTTAATATCTTAAGTTGTTCTTCAATAACTGTTTTTTTTGTATCTTTAGGCGATATTCGTAAAACTTGTTTTGGTGGTGTGAGTCTAAGTCGGTATTCAAAAATAAATTGTTTTTGGTTAGAAGTTTAAGTCGGAATGCGTGGATCTTCAGTCAGCTTCCTGTGAGGCTGGTCTCAGAGCTCACAGCTCAACTCTGCGTCTACGTCTGCGTCTCTCCAACTCCAACTCCAACTGCAACTGCAACTAACTGCCGTCTACTCGCTGCGACTCTGTTTATATGGACGCCGACCAAAACCGGGTGTGGCCTTGTCGGGGTTTGAGCTCCTCGAAAATTCTAAATCCACAATAAGGATTTTCTTTGTTTTCGGACAGGAAAATTTATCACTTTCCATTTTTGGAAGTCCATTACTTTCTGCTTAGAGGGGTTCTTAAGAGAATCGTCCTCCTAAATTCTTCCTTTCTCATGTTGGTATCTCACACCAATCCCCTCAGAGGGCTTCAACAGGTTTCCCTTCTCTCTCACAGTGGTATCTCACACCAATCCCCTCAGAGGCGTCAACAGGCTTCCCCTCCTTCTCATATGTTTACCTTCGCCCACCGCTCACGCCACCACTCAGCCAATGACGCTCGGCAGCACGGGTGTTTACAATTATCGCTCAAAGGAAAAAATATCTTCTTTTTTTCTTTTCTTTCTTTTCCCGACACCAGACCCCTACGACTCGTAGTGTGGTCCTTAATCTCTATCTTAACCGAATGTCATCTGGAATTTATCAACGAGATTTTCGCCAGTGTCAAGTGGGTGGTCATCTAGACGTCTTCGCACTCTGTATCCAATTATCTATCCCGGTAACAAACTTTTTATCATGTCCAAGTCTGGACAATAAAACAGGTGGTTTCTTTCTAAAAACAATTATATCTCCGAAAGATAGTTAATGGTTTATTCTTTTCCTTTCTCTCCCTTTCTCTCTGGGGTGGCCTCAGCTGATGCATTTCTCGGTCACTACTTGACCTAAATTTGATTATCTCTTAGCATTCTGTTTTGTAGGCCACTTGACCAATTTGAAATTTTCATTATTGCCATGGGCAGATTGCTATCTTCTTTCGCCGCGTCGTAGCATAAATTAATTCAGACAGATCTGAGATCTTATGAATTTCCTATCTTCTGTGAAAAAAAAATACTTTTCTTCGCAAATGAAAATAAAATCTTGATCACTTTTCTTTGTTAAAAAATAACATCGCTCAGTATGTCTTTTCGTGATAGCTTCTTCTCGCCTTAATTATTTCAGCTTCTTCTCGCCTTAATTATTTCTCGCTTTTGATTTTCACGCGACCGCTAAATAGTGTCACAGGCCAAAAGAAACGATGAAAGAAACGGTGAAAGAATCAGTCAAAAGAAAAGGTGATAGAAACGGTAAAAGAAACAGTGAAAAGAAACGGTGAAAGAAACGGTAAATGAAACGGCCAAAAGAAAGAATGAAAGAAACGGTAAAAGAATCAGTCAAAAGAAAAAGTGATAGAAACGGTGATAGAATCAGTGAAAGAAGTTGCCAAAAGAAAAGGTGAATAAAACGGTGAATGAAACAGCCAAAAGAAACGATGTAAGAAAAGGTGAAAGAAACATCCAAAAGAAAAGGTGAAAGAAACATCCAAAAGAAAAGGTGAAAGAAACAGGGAAAGAGACAGCCAAAAGAAAAGGTGAAAGAAACGGCAAAAAGAAATAGTGAAAGAAACAGCCAATAAACGGGGAGAGAATCAGTGAGAGAAACAGTGAAGGAAACGGCCAAAAGAAAAGGTGAAAAAAATGGTGAAATGAAACGGGGAAAGAACTGGCCAAAAGGAACGGAGGTAAAAACTGCCAAAAGAAAGGATGACAAAAACAACAAAATGAAACGGTGAAAGAAACAGCCAAAAAACGCCAAAAAGTAACGGTGAAAGAAACGGCCAAAGGAAACTGGGAAAGAAGCAGCTAAAAGAAACGGTCAAAGAAACTGCCAAAAAAACGGTGAAAAAAATAACGATGAAAGAAACGGCCAAAAGAAACGGGGGGAAAGAAACAGCCAAAAGAATCGATGAGAGAAACAATCAAAAGAAACGCTGAAAGAAACAGAGAAAAAAAAACCCGGAAACACAAGAAATAAAGTAAAAATTCTCAAAATGAGAGAATTAAAGTATACAGAGAAAATAAGGAAGGAAAAAATATATAATCTTTTAAAAATGAGACATATAACAATTAATAACATGATCGAATAAAAATTAAATATATCACGGAAATAAATATTTCCCATGAAAAATAGGACGCGACTATGTCGTTTAGAAATAATTTCCTATAAACGTAAGAAACGACAATTTCGTATAAAATATATGCCTATAAATATACGAAAAACATCTTACGGAATGAACTATTTCCTATAAATAAAGGAGAGGCAACGTGAACAAAGATTGAAGTACATAAAAACAAAAGTATTCTATAAAGGATGAAGTGACAACATGAATAATAAAAATAACGATTGACGTCAGAAAAATATAAAATAAAAAAACGCTATCCTATGCGAAGGTGTATTAAAAGTTTAGTCAGACCAAGTCGCACAGTCTTTACATTAATAATCAAATATGGAAAGCTTTTCAAGACAGTTTTAGAAAACTAGACAAATATAAAGTTTAGTAGAATTTCTAGCTAAAAATGGGGAATATATATAATTAATGACGGATAATTTCCCCCATCCCACCTAAGTAGAGAAAACGAGACGTCTATATGAAAGAATGAAGTTTCGAACGAAAAACACATTAGTTAAAATAAAAATCATATATAGCGAAGACGATAAATTTACAATGTGCAATGTACAATGTAAACAATGGGAAAATCGACAAAGTAATTAAATATAAGAAAAATAATGAAAATGATAAAGAAGACATAAAAAATGCCAATTATAAGGAGAGAAACAGTGTGGAAATTAATGCCCATAGCGTTTGATTATGTTAAATTAAAACAGCGAATTTGATAATCAAATCTTTTGTACACGGCTTTTATTAATATGCAAGAGATACAAAGAGAAGAAAAACATTCATAGCAATTAGAGAAAAAAAAAAGAATATATTATTAAATAAAAATGAGAACGATGATAAATAAAAATGGCGTTTAAACTATAGAGCAAGGCGGCGAAAACTCTTTTGTTCGTGTTAAGCTATCTGCAGTGGTTTAGTTGGAATGAAATCACCTCAGCGCAATAACGAAGGTGCATTTTGATAGACACTTATACGAGCCCTTACACTGTACTGCCGACAGTAACGAGAGCACGAGACAATTTATGTCTTAAAAAAATACGCTAGTTTTATTATTAACTGCATGTTGCCTGACAAAATCCGGGATTATATTTGTTGAGAATGTTTAAAATGGTTGTTCTATCATCGCTTACCTGTAAATTTGTAGAAAACGGAAATTAATTTTTCAGCGAGACAATGAAATGTAATCAACACTATATAAGAATAACGTATCTATTTATTTATATAGTTAGTGCAAATTTCTATATTTGAAACTAAGACAAATCAACTTAAGGTGCTACATTTATGAAGGGTTATTTCCCTTTGTCATTATAATAATCAGTCAACACAAGATAATTATCACCGTTGTGAATTTATTTATATTTCTGTATCACGCCATGTGTAATCGTATTAAGAAGTCGTATGATCAAGCATTTTGAGATGTTAGTGTTTAGTGTTTAACCACACTGGTGTTTGCTCATGGGTATACCAACGTAGCGCTAACCAGAAAAAAAAAGTTATCTGTGAAATAAAGAAAATGTGGTAACTGACTTCATGTGCTGTTGCAGATGTAGAGAGCCCAGCATGCATATATATATATATATATATATATATATATATATATATATATATGAACATTGAACATTGAAGTCAGCACTCAGAGGCGACAGGCTCTTTCATGCTAGACGCAAACGGCGGCCTGAAAATTGCGTCTAGCATGAAACAGCAAACCGCCTCTAAGTGTTGACTTTAATGTTCACTTTTATATTCATATGTACGTACGCACAAAGATTCTGAGCAATTTATACCATGAATATAGCACACATTAAAACTATATATATATATATATATATATATATATATATGTGT
>CAHIKZ030005362.1:2057500-2130000 GCA_903632075.3 Acanthosepion pharaonis
AGATGTAACCGTAATTACTATGCCGAGAGTTTATTATCTCGCATTTCTTGCTTGTGGAAACCTCTTCCAGATTCTTTCTTTCGAGTCAAATTCAATCTTCAAAAATTTAAGTGCAATATCAATGGCCATCTACTGTCCTGATTTCTCTTTTATTATCGCTCTTTAGTAATGTCTATGTTCTAATTCTTTCCAACCCAACATTTTCGTCTCAGTGGCTTTACTGCCTTGCTTGGGGTGAAAACAATTAAAAACACACATTTGTGTTTCGTTAAGATCTACAGTTCCAAAGTGTTTTCTACTGTAACACACTTGAGCTGACATTAGTTACATAAACAAAATAGATTATATGGCGTGTTTAGTCGATCAAAAAAACAAATACGCTAAAGAATTCGGCTACTATTCGTTTTGACTTCAGGCTTAATCAACGATCGACAATTTCCAAAAATTTCATCCACACAATTTCTCTCTCAATCCTTGGGACAACTCGATGTATGTTTTGTTTTGTTTTTTTTTTTGGTTTTTTTTTTTCAGGTAATTCTTGGCGTATGGTGCAATCGTTTTCCAATCTGATGCTGAAAATTCGAACCCTGATTTCATGATCGGTACGTTAGGCTGTGTGACCAAACTCTAAGAGAAGTGTATAAGAGACGTTATGAATGCTACTGTCAACAAGGGAGATTCATTTCTTTCTTTTGTTATAATTTCAAATCAGGTTTGATCTATGGAAATTGTACGAGTAACATTAGCTGTTTCCTCGTAAGAAAACTCTCGGTATTAATTGACAGAGCTGACAGTGGTATTCGCAGTACACTTTTCGGAGTTCACTGGCCATCGTACTGGGATCATTATTTAGGATCTGCCTCCGGGCAAACTAAAATTTATCTCTCAGTTGTGTTTCTGTCTTCAAACGGAACACACTGACTAAACGAGAGATCACTGATTACGGGGATTCCAACATTGCGGCAACAAGTCACACTTGGAGCGAGGGCCGGTGGAATATCAACGGCAGTTTGGTTTTGGTTGAAAACTGGACAATTCTTTCGTTTTGATTTGGTTTCTTTTGTTTTTCGGCATATCAACCTCAATAGGTTATTTAATGCCGACAAGATTTTTATTGCTACTAATATATATATATATATATATATATATATATATATATATATATATATATATATATATATATAGTTGTATATTTAGGCAGCAATCTTTCCTTTAAGCATGTTTCATTAAAAACGACAGACAAGGTACTTTATTTAATTTTTCTTGTGTTCTGACAAGATCTTTCTTTTCTGGACAAAGGGTGTGTAAGAACTGTCCGAATGTTCTATATTTCCGAGCGCTTTCGGCTATACCGTTAGCCATTATCAAGGATGATTCGATTATCAGCTTAGTAGAGTGTGTGCATTCTGTGTATGTTCAGTGTGTGGTAGTGATGTTTTTAATTTCCGAATACGGTTAGCACATTATGGCTTTGTTCATAGTTAATATTGTTAAGTGTTGGCTTTTTCTTTTTTATTATTAGAGCTTCCATTATTTTTAGTCTTTTTTTGCAAGTGGATGCAGTTAATATATTTGTGTTTTCTACTAGTATGTTCATAATAGTGTCGGGTAAATCTGAGTGTGTGTTTAAATGTGTTCTGATGGAGCTGTGATCAGATAGGTGTAACGTAAGATAAACTTATTATCTATTATAAAAAATTTAAGACGGCCAACCTTATCCTCAAAAATAACAACACACCAACTAAGTCAAAATTACAAAGAACAAACATTATCTATGAATTCAAATGCCCTTTAAGGAACTGCGTTCCTCACCAAACCGGACTCATAAATAATTACATTGGCTACTCAACCACATGTTTATCCAGACGTCTATATTGCTGGTAATAAGGTATTGTTGGTAATATTTTTTACAAAGTATTTGTGGTATTAAAAACTAATTTTACATTTTCATACTGTTTTGACACCAGCTAGGGGTTAGCTGTTTACCCATAGCTGGGACCCTAACAGTTGCTACCACCCCGGGTTAGAGGGGATCTGGGAACATGCTCCACAAAACTTCCTTATCAGAGGCCTTGCTGTTGGACGTAGTTTATCGTTTTAACCATGGCGAGGATGTTGTTTATCGTCATACCCAGGACAATATTTCTTTTTCACTTGGTGCATACGCGCATCTGGGCGCCCCGGTTTTAACCGGGCTTATGTCATATTCTGCTACCAGTGCGAGGAGGACTATTAAATAATAAGTGTCGTATGTAATCGCTAATTGTAATATAGCGATTTCCTTACAAGGAAAGATTTCGCATTCAGCGAATTGGTAGTTAGAAATTCTGCCGGGTGAAATATATAATGTTTTTTTTCGTCAAACGAAATTTCAGGAAAATTAGTTTCTCAATTCCAGTAGCTGTTATCGCTCTTTCCAGTACTGATGAGCCGTTTCCTTCCGAACCTTTTGTTTGAAGTAGTGTGGAATGTCAACATCTTGATTGTGTCATTTTTTTCTCTTCCAATTTTAAAATCTTTTTCTTAAAACAATTTTTCAGGAAAATGTTTTCTCAATTCCCACTAACTTTTACCGCCCCTTCCTGTACCTTTTGACGTAGTTGGGAACGCCGACATCTTGATTATTTTATTTTTTTCCCGCTTCAGGTTCCATTTTTGTTGTTGCTGACATTCCTCAAATTCAGTGCTCAATATCAAGAAACCCAATATTAAATGTCATCATCTCCATCTTTTTCCGTATCTCTTCAGGACCGGTAAGATTAAGGCTTAAACAAACTACATGCTTTGTAGCTCTTAGTAAAGTGTCCCAATTACTATTCCGCTCATCTTGATTGTAAGTTTAAAAAAAAGGGGAATAGTAGAGAGGGAGATTGGATGAGAAGGTGACAAAAGGAATAGGGATAAACATTTCACATTAGAGATAAAAAGTTCAATAAGAAAAGACCCAACTAATTCCATAAGACGTTTGGCACGTGAGAGAGGAGTTTCAGTTATGACAGTATATATATATATATATATATATATATATATATATATATATATATATATATATATATATATATATTCAGTCGGGTTTCGATCCTAACTAGAGGCAACTGAACGTCTAGCCACACTGATGCACTGTGATACAGCGAATCATTCTGTCTGTGGATGAATATATATATATATATATATATATATATATATATATATATATATATATATATATTAATATATATATATGTAAAATTATAAAAAACATATTACAACCATACCTAAATGCAATAACGTTTCAGCACTAAACGTGCTTTTACAGGTATATTTTTTTTTAATTAATTAATAATAATAATAATAATTATTATTATTATTATTATTATTATTAAGCTCTAGTCTATAAAAATATGTTTGGATATTGGCATTAACTTACCTTACTCTTGGACACGCATATACATATATATATATATATATATATATATATATATATATATATATATATATATATATATGTGTGTGTGTGTGTGTGTGTGTGTGTGTGTGTGTGTGTGTATGTATGTATAAACACATAAACAAATAAACACATAAACAGTGTCTCAAAATAATGTACCCTTTAAATGATAATTTCAGTCTTTATTTACTTGCAACAAGACTAATTGTTAAAATTAAATAAATGAAATTAAATGGATGAATCGGATAAAAGAATATATGACGGATTAGCAGTAAGTCAAAAAGTGAGTACCTTTTATGTGACAACCTGTGTGCGTGTGCGTGCGTGCGTGTACGTATATCTTTTTCTTTCCGTCTGTGTCTCTTTGTGTGTCCGTGTTTAATAGAAATATCAATGTTATTAACTCAGGTAGAAATGAAGGTGAAAATAAAAGGTGAAAGACCTTACCATACACACACATGTAGAGTGAATGCGCTTGCCTCCATTTAAAAGATGTAATCGAATAGACTGCTTCCTACCGTAACGCAGAGTGCTCAGAATAGTTCTTTAATTGGTATATCCATGTAAGCTAGACAAACTTTATCCGTGATTATTTCTTAAGAGCACCGGTCTCGGCAGTGTGTTTTAGTTTTAATTCTATGTAATCAACCATGGCTAAACAGATCCTCTCACTGTTATATCTTAAAGGGAATTTTCCACCCAGCCCCTCTCGTCCATTTATTTTTCCCGATCAAATCACTACTGTCATTTCATCCCGAAGTGGTTGTCGTCACTGGAAAGGATTGGCGCCTTCCATATTTAAATTTAATTATGTGGTTCACACACGGAGAAACCATCTTTGATGCGCTCTTATTGATGATGATGGAATACGTATTGGTAATTCCAACATTAAACGCCTCAGACATCGAGAGATTAGAAGATATTTTTAGATTTTGTAAACTTCTGGGTATTTATTCCCAAGCAGATATTTGGTTTGTAGCCGCGAGATTCGGTATTACCGTTTCAGTTAATTGCTAGTTTTTACATCAAAGGACATTGGTAAAATTCCGAAGAGCTGAGAACAAAAGTTTTGATGGCTCTGCCATTAAGCAACACAAAAACTCAATCACTCGATAACAGGTGACTTCATAATTGGGATTAATGTTTATTGCTACTTTTGGTTATTTTTTCAATTATTTAATGGCATATTCATATTTAGTGGGTTATTTAATATCGAATATATATAAACAGGATTAAAAAATTAAAAGTTAATTCTGTTTACAAAATTTTCAAACGCTTAACCACATTTCGTGTTACTGCGCGAATTATAAAGGTAGCCATGTGCCCAGTTAACATTAGATTGAAATTCCTAGACAGATATATATATTTTTTAAAGCATTACGCCCCGAGCAAGGCGGGAAGCCACTAGGACGCAAGTGGTTACAGAAGATTTGGAGCAAGATCAGATAGAAGTGATAGATGAAAGGATGAGGAGAAGGATAGTGGATAGATCAAGGCAACTGGAGATGTCGATTGACATTATATTTGAATAGTTGGAGCTTATAGCTCCCAGGTAAACAGTAATAGGGAAGGGAGTTCCACGGGTGAGAGGTGCGAGATATGAAGCTATTGGAGTAGAAGAGACGGCTACATTTAAAAGCTTCAAAAGTGAAAGGGTGAGAGCGGGATGCCAACCTCGTAGGGCGCTTGAATTCATGAAGTCTGGGAACCATCGAATGCAGCTCCTCGGAACAATTACCATGAAAGTATTTGTAAAAAAGACAGAGAGAGGCGACGGCGCGTCTGTGAGAGAGCGACTGCAGACGAGATGCCAGATCAGGGCCAGTTAGATATATATTTTAAAGACGAAAAGTTAAGGAATGCACACATATGCTAGGTTACAAATATTTCCTAACAAGCGTAGAAACGAATACAATATATGAACGTGCATTAGAGAGTTCTAAAGAAAAGCTACGATAACAATATTGCAATATGAGCTCTTGTAAAAAAAAGAATTTTTAATGAGACATTCATTTTAAAATTTCCAAAGTTTCATACAATGATATCCTGAGAAAAACATAGCCCAGTGATTAAAAGCGTTGGTTGCATCCAGTGATTGACCCAAAGAGTTGAGGCTTTAAATCCTGTTGAGCAAAAAGTTGGAGAGTTGAGTTAAAGTTTATAACCGAGTCATCGGGAAGAGGTGTTAACCATGTTCTCCGTAGTCTTCGAATATGGAATCCAATGAAGTACGTAATGTGTTCAATATCAGAGGTTGGCAGTGAAGATATTTTGGAGAAAGTAGCAGCTGTTAAGTAATTCTTGAAGTCTTCGATATCAGTGGGTGGCAGTGAAGATATTTTGGGAGAAAAAAATGGTTGCTTTTATACACGTCGGATTGAATATTTTGAGCTTTCTGATTGGTTAAACATTCTGTTGGTGAACTATAAAATGAGTCAGCAGATTTTGGCTAGCTCACTAGTACCAACGTACCGAAAAATTCTAACAAGAGGCATGTCATGTGGAACTAGACAAACCTACCCCGGTGGATAAAATTAAAGGTTCTGTTCCAAATTCCAATTACCTGATGAAGGCCGGGAGTTACAACGGCCGAAACAACATGATTATGCAGTCCGATGCAAATAATTAAATGACTCATATCAAGAATATAGACAAAAACGTTATATTTTCAGTTTGCATTACAGTGTCAAAATGGTTACACTAGAGTGAAAATGTTGGATATAGGTCAGTAGAAAACATAATTCCGTGTTACACTCGAATCATGCTGGTAGAAAGATGTGTGTAGTACACTAGAATTCCAAGCGTAGACATTGTTCCGGTCTATACTAAAATTAAACATGGCGATATGGGTTTTACTTACACGAGAATATACAAGTAGTCATATACACTGTTTTACATTAGAATAAAAGAAAATGGCTCGGCTAACAGAAAATCAAAATATTAGACATAGTTTTGGTTTAAACTAGAGTAAAGACGATTGACTGTATCAAACATGGAGGCAAAGCTCCGTTCTATAGAAAGCTAAATACTGATGCAATTTATACTCGATTTATTATAGACATATTTTCGGTTTATCTGAAAGTCAAAAACTTAGACATATGTTCGGTTTATACTTAAGTGGCCAATTAACCATAAATCATGTTCACACTTGAATCAATGACGTTAACATTAATATATGATTACTTTTATTCTAATGAATCATATCACTCCTATGATCGGGTGTAGCGATATAATCGTAGCACAGTTGAACACCTCGCCAGTTACCTCTAAAAATCTGAACTCAAACTCGGAAGCTTATTCACTCATGTGAAGCGTATCTTGCGCAAATATATTTGGCAGAGGCAATTCTTCTCGAGTTCAGACCATAACTGATATCCTTCAACTTCTAGTCTCACCTAGTCCATGGTCATGTTCATTTCATCGGGAAAACCTACGCTGACACTTTAGCTAAGGAAGACCTCCACCCTGACCAATGACTGCAGTCTATTAAGTCCTACGCCCTGCTATGCTATATCATCGCGGCACTGACTGCGCATATATGTATGGTAAGGAATTGGTGAGTCGAGTTCTAATTCCACTCAGATCCATTACGTTCACTTACGTGTTAATAGCCTTGGGAAAAGTATGATTCCTCTTCTTCTCCCGTCAGCTATGGGTAAATAGAGCAGGGTAGACCGGGTTCTGTAGCCTTGGATGGCAACAGGTCTACCGTAAAAAGAAATAGCAACCTACTGCCGGAAAAAAAATCTGCTTCGTCAGTCGTGTATCGAAAGATACAGGATTGCCTATGTGTGTATCACCCATGGCACATAACTGACTGATAAAATTATCGGTCCTGATCTGCCATTGTGACTTCAGTCAATTTCCACACAAATTCAATTCATCTCTATCTTTGAAATTCCATTCAGATCCATTAAAATCACTTACGTGCTAATACCCTTGGGAAAAGTAAAAATCCTCTTCTTCTCCCTCCATCTATGGGTAAATAGCAGGGTAGACCGGGTTCTATAGCGTTGGATGGCAACTGGTCTACCGCAAAAGGAAATGGCAACCTTCTGCGGGAAAAAAATTCTGCCTCGTCAGTCATGTATCGAAAGATACATGATCACTTAAGCGTGTATCACGCATAGCACATAACTGAACTGAACTATTCTTCTGTATGTTTCTTGACCCTACACAAATACTCGCCCACTCTTTATCACGTCTGTATTTTTATTTATTTATTTGATTTTTTTTTATCTTAATGGTTATCTAGCCCCCCTCCTTGTTATGAAAGCCTGGTTAAAGAGTCGGTGTCGTAACTGATGATCCGTTCATGTTGCTGAAAGACATTTCTTTCAACAATAAGGAACATTTTTACGGATATAAGCATATTCAAGGTATAGGTATATAATGGGAATTGTAGACCTAAGTTCGGGTAGATGGAACTTGTTAGCTTAGGAGTGGAATCCATCTAAGAGAAGGAAAACCTATCTCAAAACTTCGCTGCTTTGCAGATGTAGTAAAATCAACGGACAGTTTCGTATGCGCACAGATGCACAAATATTACCAGCGTAGTTGAGAGAAAGGTCAGCTCTACACACACAGCCTCTGCAGAACACTACACATATCCACCTTATTCTTCGTCCATAACAAAGTCTACTGAAGCATATACAAGCTTCCTATCATCATTCCAGCAGCCATACACAATGATGGGGGAGATTCCTGGCGTGAAATCAGAGGATAAAATCTGAAAGCGAAGTCCCAAAGCATCGTGTCATTGCATCCAAAATCGTTCAGGTAACTGCAGATAAAACATCGGTGCTGAGCATTCGTGTCCTTAAAATTGACATCATCAGTAGCATGCCGTAGAGGCATCTGTAGTAGAAAATCCTTCCTTTGCCAATTGGTGTGCGGGGCACTCTAGCGTTGATTTAACTGCGCTAATCGGTAAAACAGAGGCCGTGCTATGTACACAAGTAGCATTTAAATGAAAAGAACTTGCAAAACGTAGAAATATAATATCAGGAAATAAGCAAATTCACATTGATGCGATGTTAGGAAAATCTTCTCTTAGATGTCAAGGAGAAGTCTAAGATGATTGCATGAAAAACTACGATATTGGTAAAGAAAGAAAAATGTTTTCGTTATTAGAGATTCAAGCTGCTTATTGATGGTTGTAGAATGACGATCTACGGAAAATGAGCAAAATTCCATCGGCGATTAAAAGAGAGAAAAAAAAATGATGGAGATTTAGAATTGGTATAGCAATAATTATTATTTTAATTTTTATCATGGTATTATTGATGAATGAAACCACATCACTAATAGATTTTTTAATATAATTTTATAAATGTTAAAAAACGTGTCTAGTAAATTCATTGTAAGTAGAGCAATTGTGGAGCGAATGCGGAAATAAACAGAAAAAACGGCCAAATACCAAATTACAGAATTTAAATCGGAGATTTCATCCATCTTTCCGCTTAATAAATTAATTCTTTGTAAAAAAAAAACAAACATTTTCCAACTAACTGGTTACGTTCCCACCGACAATAAAAATATACGCTTCCTGATCTCGTTAGAATGTATTTAAGCAAAGTCACTAGATTAAAAATCAGTAGGGAGATAGAGCTGGATATGTGACATCAGTTCATGACGGCGTCTTCAAAAAATACCCCTTTACTCATTCACCCGTCTTCGTCATCATGCTACGTGACACTTACACATTCCGCTGCATTTTCTCGCTTGCCTTCTCTCTCTCTCTTTCTCTCTTTCTGTCTGTCTCTCTCTCTCTCTCTCTCTCTCTCTCACACACACACACACACACACACACAACGGGCGCACGCGCGAAGGAATTACATTTTTTTCCATCTTAGTAAACAACGCAAAACAAGGAACTTTATTACAAGAACTTTACCACTCATACATGCTGAGAAAAATTATGTTTAAAAATACGAAAATTAAAAAATATGTGTCAGACTTTTTCAGCTTTACTCCTTGAGGCCAAACTTATACCATTTTTGAATTATGCCGACTTGAGAGAAAATTAAACCATTCAGAGTCAGATCTGGACCCGCAATTTTGAAATTTGGGATTGCCAAGCTTTCATTACTGCAATTTTTTTACGTGATTTTTGGCAACGAAGTTTTCTTTTTCTTTTTTTTTATGATATGAATTTTATAAGTTAGAAACCAATTTGTGGCTATTTGAAATTAATAGTGAAATCTAGCGAAATTCACCCATGAAATAAACATAATTGTTTGTACGGAAAGGAAGATCCTGAGTACATCAAATTATCTTTAAATGGCGGCAGAAGAATTATCGTTGATCTTTTTAAAAGGTAAGCTTAAATATTATGGCAATACTTAAATTCAGAGATCAATTTTGAGTTCATCTGTAGTTTATTGTTACCTATCACATACGGCAGCAGTATGCCTCGCAAAATGAAATCTCCGCCAACAAAGGACCAGATTGCAATCAAATGTCAAGGCTGTAGCGAGGAAAAGAAATCCAGTGCCAATGAAAGCCTAAACCAAACGGTAACCAGGACAACTTACAATGCTGAGAATATGCAAAGAATTAGGGGATCTCAAACAGCCGAACCAGCTTAAAGAACAATCACGAGCCTTTCGCAGGAACTAGCTTAATTGCCGCCTGATTTTATATATTTATATTTAACAACTTTTCTCGCCTTTTTCTTTGTTGTGGTTTGATTCAAATCCGCAAACCATTCAACAGAAGAAAAAAATATGCTCATCCACATCTGTGTTGTAGCAGATGTGTAATAGTACGTAAACCTTTATTTTCAAAATATTTGCATATATTACTATCGATAAAACGTACCAATTCAAGAATTTCAATTTAGTTTCATGTTAATTCAAGTTGAATGAACATATTTTTGTCTTCCGAAGGAGTAGCAAATTGTAATGATTTTACGTAAACAATACGGCTTACTATTTTTTTAAATATCATTTTTATTGTCCTAAAGCATTGTGTTTATTCTATAGTTATATAAAAAAAAAACATACACGGTCTACCCTCAAAAAATTGATATTATTTAAAATGTGAGTAACTACATGCCTCAGGCAAACAAAAGTTAAATTAGCTTCATGTTGTACAAAAAATGATTTACCAAAATTTGTACTTAGATTCAAAGGGATTTAGGTCTTATAATTGATTTCACAAAGCTTCAAAAATATTCAACTAGACACAAATCAAGTCGGTATTACAGCTTCTGCTAAACACGCTGTAGCATGTATTGCGTAACATTCTCCAGCGCCTCAGTGATTCTCTACTTAAGTTACTCCAGGCTTGTAAGATGGGGGATATAGACCCGTCCTTTCACACAGACCCATAGAAAAAAAAATCACAAAGTGTCAAGTGAGGTGGACTTGGTGATTATTTAAGCAGTACCTTGTCACTATCATTTGCACGCCTTCATCCTGGGTATGACAACAAACTACGTCCTACAGCAAGGTCTCGGATAGGGAGACCTTGAGAAGTGTGGAACCACCACTTAAATGTTGTTGTTTTTGTTCCTAGGTCCATCCTGACACAGGGTAGAAAGACCAGTTGGGGTCCTATCTATGGCCCCAAAATACTATGACATTATAAAAATAAATTTTGAAATTTTTTTAGTGAAAATACTAGTAATGCATAGTAAAAACATTACTAGCAATATATATTTTGGAAAAAATGTCATCAATACATTTTTGTAAAAAAAAAAAAAAAAATAATTGATATAATGGAATATGCATACACCTTTGTTCCCCCCTCACTGGAATATGATTGACTGGTGTCCGTCATAAATACAGACGGACGGGTAGGTACGACAGAGTTTAAGTCTATGACGACGCCCATTGGACTACGCCATTGGCTATCCTATTGGCCTACACCTATTACCTGCGACTACGACGAGTACCAATCGATTACTGCTACCGTGTACTATAGATACAGTAGCCAAACCCACTTAGCTACTTCGATCAAATATATCCCTTTCCGGGACATATCCCTAATGTTCGAAGAAAATTATATTTCGGCATTAAATGACCCATAAGGTAATTAATGTTCCGCTAAAAAAAACAAAATGACATATCCAATCAATTTCTTGGTAGATTCTCATTGAGACATGACTGCAGATTCAACTTTGTTTTTTACATATCTTGTTAAAATTTAAGATTATTTGAGCGAGAATTTGATACGTTATTGGAATTAAAAAAAAATGATGCCATTTTTTTCTGCGGTGGGGCACGTTGTATTTCTAACTATAGTTTATCTAAAACTCCATTAAATATAAACAACTGAAAATAAATATTAATATTTATATGGTTTAATTTTAATTACTGATTATTATCATTATTAACATTTGATATTTTCTTAATCTGAAAACGTACACAGGGACGTTACTTAAAATTTATACAATTTTGTGATAGTTTTGCAGAGAGGAAAAAAATTCGATCAAATATCAAATTTACATCTTGTTTCTCAAATTTAATGTTTAACTTTTCGACAATATTGTTCTTAAGTAGTAGTCGAATAAAAAGAACGAGCTATTTTGCAGGTCTACATATTCACATATTTATCCTGTGATAAGTATTTTAATCAATGAAGTGTAGTTATCGAAATACTAAAGATACCGGAAATGTAATCCATATTCCTGCAAATACGACACGATAATTTCTGTAATGATCAGAATAATTTTGGATTGCTTATCTAAAGAGAACTTCGTGCAGATTTTATTTATTTGTATTACAAAAAAATCGTAAATGTATTCGTTAAACTACGCAAAACACTGAGATACATAAAGATATTTGTTTATTTATTTTCGTATTATCAAGCAAAAATCAACGCATTGCAAGAAGCAGGCAAACAGAGTGGACATTATTTTGGTTCTGTCGAGACTAGTTTTTAATCAATACTTGAATGGGTGGCGCCAACCCCGAGAGGATCTCTGATTCAAATGACCTCTCTTTAGTGGACGGGCTCTCTTCCAAAGCACAATCGCTATCATTTACCAATGACAATCCTGGTCAGTTAATTGAAGCTTGGCCAGTAAAAATATAGAGGCGCCAGAGAAGTGAGATTACTTCAAAAGAACCATCTCTTGTGAGATCATCGAATATCAGATTATTAAAAGAAAGGAGACCTAAAGGGATATTTTGGGTCATGATTATATTTTCTAGGCAATCTCTTTATTCTGAATATATGAGTAAAGTTAATCCGCCCAAAAAATGTTGGTGGCATAACAACAGGGTTGCTTTCGATTAGCATATTCTTCGATGTAACATCTGTTGCATGCCTTATCGTTGGCGGAAACACACACAGATATATATATATATATATATATATATATATATATATATATATATATATATATACATAAATAATATATATATTACATAAATAATTTATATATATTACATAAATAATATATATATATATATATATATATATATATATATTAAAAAGAAGAGGGTGCCGCAAACGTTTTTGGTTGTAATGTGGATTTATTGAGAAAAAATATTATACTTTGTTTTACATAATTTCACGACACGTGTTTCTGGTCTGGTCTCGCAACCGTCTTCAGGTGAAAGTGGAGATTTTTACATATTATTAAAAATAATTAATTTTTCTTCATGTTCAATGTGGAATATTCTCGATATGAGACATTCTGTTTGTGTGTTGGCAATCCGAATTTTCTTTCTAGAATTCGGGTTGCGAGACCAGAAACACGTGTCGTGAAATTATGTAAAACAAAGTATAATATTTTTTCTCAATAAATCCACATTACAACCAAAAACGTTTGCGGCACCCCTCTTCTTTTTAATATACATACTTTTCTCTCGTTGGAACCACTACAACATAACATTTTTTATATATATATATATATATATATATATATATATATATATATATATTATGAAATGGACAATGTCCGACAATTATTTTAAGACATTTTTATGTTTAACATTCTTTTTATAGATACATATATTTAAGTAAATGCTCTGTTTATAATAAACAGTTTTAAACAACATTTACCGGCCTGAATGTGCCAGAAATTTAAATGCAGTAAATTCGACCTTACTAACCTCATTCGTGGCCAAATCGGTAAAGGCTCGTCAAGCAAAATGCCGTTTTCGTATAGGATACAGGTTCGAATCCTGTCGGAGGATGTATATTTTCTGTGAAAATTTCTCGCACATTCAGGCCGGTAAATGTTTAATACAGTTTATTATAAACAGAACATTTACTTAAATATTTGTATCTATAAAAAGAATGTATAAACATAAAAACTGTCTTTATATATATAAGTGAACATTGAAGTCAACACGTCCTGATGATTGCGCCATGAATGTCACCTCTGATTGTTGATTTCAATGTTCACTTTTATATTTATATTTACATACGCCTTATCTCTGATATTCAGCACTTTATCCCATAAATACAGCACACCCTATATATATATATATATATATATATATATATATATATAGAAAAAAATGTCCACCACGCTTCTTATATAAATAACAGATTTATTAACTATTATATCGGTTAACGTCTATACAAATTCGTAGGAGAAAAAACAACAAAATAATATTAATAAAACTAACATTTACTATATATTATTAGGTGGTTTGACCAAATGGAAACACGAAGAGAAAGATTTTAAAATTCGGAATTTTCAGACACGCCTGTGGCTTTCTCAAAGAAACAAGTAATACTAAATGAATTTGGATATTCTTTTTTGGAGAATTTTTCTTACTCCCATGTGTTATATTATCAAAGAGTTCTGATGTTAACTAGCTCAAAACTATCGGATCTCTTCGGTAATATAACACATTGCCCCACAACTCTACTCATGACACCCACTCTAGGTTTAAATAGAAATTTTGGCATACACAATGAATAAAATTTTCACAAAAAGCCATCAACAAACTCTCTACAACACTGATCGTTACAAACACCTATTCTAATATTACAGGATTACATCAGTAGTATAGCAAACGCGGATACCCCCCACCCCACAAAAATATCTTTTTTTTTAGTTCTTGTTAAGAAATGATAAGTAAGTGCGAAATTTTCAACGTTTCATATATTTTCTCTTCATGCTTCTATTTGGGCACAAAGCCTTTTAATATACAATAAATATTATTAATTTCATTGACAATATTATTTATTTTTATTTCTCGAATTTCTTTATTGGCCAACTATACCTATATACACATACACACGGTATATATATATATATATATATATATATATATATATATATATATATATATATATATATTTGTGCTTGCCTATCTGGACAAAGTTTCAATTATGTGTTTCTGATTGAAGGCCAACGTGAAAATTAGAACAAGAAAATTTTTGTGTTTTCTCAGCAGTTGCGATTTTCATAAACCACATTATCTTTATTATGTTTTCTCGAATACGCACAAATATCAAATTAGGGCGTCTACTTGAAATACGGGTATCCACTAAATCACATTTGAAGTAATACTACTGTCGGCATAAAAGTAACTCTCAATATATATATATATATATATATATATATATATATGTACCTGTGTGTAACAATTTCACTCATTCGGAGTTTAAATAGGAATTTAGGCATACTCATTGAATTTACTTTCCACAAGAAGCCATCTACAAACCCATTTAATATTCAAAACTAAATTACTATAGCACGCAAGAAGGAAAGTATATTCTGTTGTACACATATTTGCCATGTGAACTAAATACACATTTATCTGATTTAACAAATATATTTACCAAGGTTCGAAACAAATATGTAGATAATAAAACTAAAATTTGAAGAAATAATAACTACAGTGATACTACATTTCTATAATGGATAACATAATATAACAATGCGTTTGTATGCGCTTAATATATATCTATATGTATAAAATTAAGTAAGCAACAGAAATGTATACAAAGTCTACACGTTTGCTTATTGAATAAACTGGATAGAGACTATACAGTACATATATGAAAGCATTTTGGCTGTTGGACAGTGACCTCTCATTTTGCGAAAAATAAGATATGCGATTTTTTATTCAAAGTTCAAATGCAAAGATTTTGAAAGAAAATAAAAGTATAAGCTTACTTTGTCATTATTCTGACAATGAATTGCATTTAATTTGCTTTTATGTTTTGGAAAAAAACGAGGATTATCGACGCGTAGTATTGACAGTGTAGACTTTCAGTCATATATTTTGTAAAGGTATCTATTGACTCGGAGTTATAAAAAGAGTTCAAATGCTACTCTCTCTCTCTCTCTATACATATATATATATATATATATATATATATATATATATATATATAATGTGAGTGTGGGTGTTTATGTGTGTGTGTGCGCGCACGAGTGTGTGTGTCCGCATGGTCCAGTAATAGATGAACAACACCCTGGGCATGAAGGTGTCGTCTAGGTACCTCAGCCATAAAGTTGATTTCCTCGAAGAATTCCATGTATATATGTTACCCCTTGCTGGTGATTATGGCGAACTCATTGATAAGTCTTCATCGTGTCGATATATGTCTGATTCCATTCCGAAGTATGTTATTGTTGTACAGAAATTCAGCATCTCCATGTTATATATTGATATACTGGTACGTCCACGTACCGTGTATATATATATATATATATATGGGGATTCAACAGCTCTCTCATATATATATATGAGAGGAGCTGTTAATCACCATTGAGGGTGACACTGGCAGTATATATATATATATATATATATATATATATATATATATATATATATATATATATATATATATAACTGGACACTCGTATTCGCGGATACCTGACAACTAGGGCGGCTAGCCAATCCCGCATTTATGTTTATTCAACTGTGGTTTATACTATGCTGTTGCTCTAACATTAGTGACAGTTTCTGGGAAAGATCTAGCGTGATCAACAATTTGAACAAGCACACCAAATCTCTTTCCTGACAAATCGATCATAGCGAAATTCGAACCCGGGTTTCATTGTCAGAATGCGAACATTCTAACCACTCGGCCACGTGACCATATATATAGGTTGATTCAGATTTTACAGAATTAGAACTGACTTGTCTCAATTTTCTGGGTTTTGTGAGTTCTAAATTATATAATGTGTCTTCGTATATCGCCAAAATCATGGCACCAACATTAATGTAGTCATTTATTTGTTATTGGTCACAACTTTTAGTGACGTTGTTCGCAAGCCAGACACTTTTATACCAAGAATACTTTCACGGAAGATAATATTCCTTAACATTCTGCAAAGCGGAATATTGCTGACTTTGCCAAAAGTGTTTTCAATGACGACCCCAGATTAATTGAATGACCCTCAACCTTTTCAGCTATTAATCTGATAGAAAACTTCAGGTGAATCTTTAATAGCGATACAGAAGGGAATTGCGGAAAAAAAACAGTATTTAAGTGAATATGATATTTGTTAAGCAATCAGATTACCGGGATACATTTTAAAGTTGAAACATTAGAAAAGATAAGAACATGGATAAAAATACTGAAAGATGTTAGACAAACATCAAGGAAATAATATGACCCTGATTTTCAGAGTTGATTGATTGATGTTATTTTTTTTTACTACCCATTCACCTTTTGCAGGTCAATTAAAGCCAGAAAATACTGTAAGAAATTTTGGAGATAATTTAAGGATATATGTACTATTAATTAACCCATAGCTGAGGAGGTGAAGATGAGGTAGATTCATACCTTTCCACAACGGTATATGCGCTGGAGGGAATATAGAGAACCCGACTGGAATTGAAACTCGGTTGCTCTTATCTGAGTTTATCAGCCGTTATCCATTACACCAGCCGCACATCCAGACTTACAGAAACTGGTATTGTCAAGCGTTCACCCATATACTTACTGACCAAACTCAACTTTGCTTAACTTCGGTGATCGTACGTGACCCAGTGTTCCAATATATCTATTTTGTCATAATGTTTCTTCTAAATAAATAAAAAATATGTTGCATATTACATGACATAAAAACTGATTATTATCAATGTTAGTGTGACGTCGTCCCCCGGTCGCAGCGTCGACTGTGTCGTTCGATCCCGGTCGCGGCGCCAATTGTGACGTCACGTGCTCCCCAGGCTCTGATATCCTGGTCACGGACAGCACCAACTGTGACGTCTTCGCCGCGGCATCAGCTGTTCGCTCCTCGCTGCTCCAAACGTGACGTTCTAACCCTTTGGTTAGATTGATACCAGCCTCGCCGTTCCCAACCCGCTTCCAACGCCTGGTTACCAGGGTAACTGCACTGATCTCCAGTCTGCCTATCCATGTTGTGAATTGATCTTAGACAGACGAGATCAAACAGGGGTTGGGGCCGTAATGCAAGTTGAGTTCAACGGGTGGATAACACACAATTATGTATAAAAGAAAATAAAATAAAAACTCACAAGGTCCAACGTATCAAAAAAAGGTAACAAACTTTTTATGTCTATTTGCTCGGTACATAGGACTATGTCTACTTCCCGACCCGTTCTGTGGATTGTGGCACGACGCTTTTACTAGGCAACTTTAAGGCTTCAAGTTGTCTGCTCCCTAAGAAAAAACTTATTTCTGTGGTCTTGATTCTAAGTCGCTCTTCAAACTACTTGTTCTTGGTTGAAGAAGAGTCCAGAAGTGTGCGTGAATCTTGGTCAGCTATCTTGACGCGGTTTCAACACTGGGCGCTCATCTCTGCCTGTCGTAAAAGGTTCAAAACTTCTCACCAGGGTCCGCGGCTCAATCTAACTTCTTCTCTCCGGCTTGGGTCGAACGAACTGAACTTCTTCTCTCCAGAGTCTGAATTACTGCTCACTCATCTCCGCCGTCGGTGCGCGAACTAACTTCTTCTCTTCGGCTTGGGTCGGACGAACTTCTTCACTTAGGCCAAACGAACTGGCCTCTCTTGCCCGCAAACTGGGCGACCGAACTCGGGCCGCCGTCCGCGGTTCCACTCCGCTTGCCGTCCGCGTCTGAACTCTGATTTCTGTCGGTTGGGGTCTCGCTTTTATTGACGCAGTCAAAACTGGAGTGGGTCTGTCGGCGCCAGGGGTTTTTCGATAATTCTAAATACGTATCCACACTTCTTATTTCTGGTTAGGGATTTTTCATTCTTTTCCAATTTCAGTAACTCACTCTCACTCACTTACTGTGCCTCTGAGGGGCGTGTACCCGCTTCCCCAGTTCTTCGTATCGGCTTATCACACCTACACTTCTGACAGGGCGTCGACCGATTCTCCTCGTACGTCACGTGACCGCTCTCAGCCAATGAGGTCCTGGACGGGTATCTTTCCTCCTCCTTCGTGTGTCATGTGATCTTGTTTAGCCAATGACGTTTCAGTCGGGCGTGGACAATCCGTGGCTTTGTTTTGGGAAAGAAATACCTTGCTTAAAAAACAAAAATATTAATTTAAATCGCCCTTATTATGAGCGACTGAGGTGACACTCTCCGCTTTTTAACACGTGGTATTTGTCAAGCAGTTTATCGCTAATTGGATATGATCTAAGAAAGGAATTTCTCAGACTCGTTGGCGTTTCTGAAACGGAATAAAAATGTTTCATTTTCCCTCCGCTCGAAGGTCTGATAATAAAAATCTTTATTATCTCAAAAAAATTTTTGCCAGTGACAACACCTTGTGTGGGCTTTTTCTAATTCTGAAGACTGTCTGTCTTTTCGTATTAATGGTTTGTCTTCATATCCTTAAATACACTTCCCCACCCACTTAGACCTTTACTATCACTCCAATGACACACTTTCCCATTTGTTACTTATCAATATTTTCATTGTCCCTAAACTTCGTTTCTTCTTTTCCTCCTTTCTTTCTTTTCCCTTGGGTGACAACCAATTGATAACAAACTTCCATTTTCGCGGATCCGCGGAAATCGGTCAGATGCTTGACCTGAATATTTTTTTCGACACCTGTTATCTGTCAGCCGTGCGTGTGTGTGCTCGCCTATGACCTGTTTTCGTATTTTTTTTCTTTCTTTCTTCTTCGTTTTTTCTTTCTTTCTCCCAGATCGCTTGAATGTAAAGAAAAATTATTCTTAAAACCCAAAATATTTTTCGGCCTTAAATAATTATCAAATGGTTGATAAACCGTAAAAAACAAATCATATATCTATGAATATTTCTCTCAGCTCGTCAGGTATGCATGGTGCCACATTAGTATTAAGGACATATGTTATAAGTTGAAAGTTGCACAATATTACTCTCATGTAAATATAACGTGAAAATTTAAACAGATTTTTTTAGTATGAAAAAGATTACCTCCATTATAACATTCTAACGTAGGGTACTTCTAACTACCTATAAGTTCATTCGATCGATGGACCGCTTTTACATCGTTTTATACATTTTTCGAGCGTTTAACGTTTAATGTTCAGTGGGAAACGCAATAATCTAACGTAACATTCAGCAATAAGGATTAAACAAAATAGCTTATCTTGCAATTAACTCACGCAGAGGTGGATCATCTTTAAAGGGAAAAATGTGTTCATATTTAAGCGATTCTGAACCCCAACTAAGACTACGTTTATAGTTTTAAAAGGAACATTCTGTTCACAGAAAATCCCTCTAAAATTGTCCGTTTCAGATTCAGCCTTACAACGTGTAACACTGTTCTTTGCAACTCATAATACCTTTCTTTTAGCATTTTTATCTACCTGGGGTATATCTAATCGACAGACGTCAATCTAGACAAATAGTCAACAAACTGGCAAAACCATCCAAGTATTTTTAAGCTTCCTCAATTCAATTTCTGTCTGCTTGGTGCATTGCGGCACTTAAGACCACTTAGTGAGGCTTCTGGAATTGAAATCGAAAGTATTATTGTTTTCAAATAACGACTCTTCTATATAGATGTCGAATAAAGCCTCTTGATTATACTTTTCAAATAAAGCCTCTTGTTTCTAGTTTTCGAATAAAGCTTCTCGATTATAGTTTTTGAATAAAGTCTCTTGTTTATAGTTTGGGAATAAAGACTATCGATTATATATTTCGAATAATGCCGCTCGATTATAATTTTCGAATAAAGCCTCTCGATTACAGTTTTTTTTTTTTTTTACTATACCACGTTAAGAAGGTAGGCATTATTGGGATAAACTGTACGTCATGTGACAAAGAAATTATTGCAGATTAACAGTCGAGGAGAATGGATTGTGTTACATAGACAAGAAATAAATTCCGCTTTTATTTTTGAATATTTTTTTATGGGAAATATTTGTTTTCAGTCTTATTTCTATCCCCTATTTGCTTCCATACATTTCTGTTTCTGATACAAATGTGGCACCCTGCATTATTAGAAAACTAAAAAGAGATAATCATAGAAATATGATTTAATTTTTATTCGGTTTATTAACCAGTTAATATTTATTTAGAGATGAAGAATAATTGAGTTTTGAGAATAATTCTCTAACTGTATTTAGGCGATCCGAAGGGAAGAAGAAGGAAGGAAAAAAAGGAAGAAAGAAAGAAAAAGAGAAGGAGAAATAGATTAGTACAAAACCCGGTCATAAGAAAACTAAAACAACACAGGTGTCAAAAGATATCTAGGCCAAAAGTGCCTGACCGAAATTCACGAAAAATAGAAATTGTTATTTGAAAGAATAGAGTTTAGAAATAATAAAAAAGAAAAGAAAGAGGAATAGATAATACAAAACCCGGTCATAAGTAAAAACTAAGACAAGACAGGTGTCAAAAGATATCCAGGTCAAAGTACCTGACCGAAATCCACGGAAATAGAAATTGTTATATTTGGTTGAAGAAATAGAGTTTAGAGATAATAAAATGAAACAAAAAAAAAAAAAGAAAAGGAGAGGAAAGACAGAAACATAATACGGACAAGGTCGTAAGCGAAAACACATACGTTCGACCAGCACATATCAAGTGTAAAAATTATCAGGTCAAGCACTTGAACTAATTCCGTGTCCGCGTAGGATGGAAGTTTGTTAAAGTTGGCTGAAGCAATAAAGATTTTAAGAACAATGGAAAAAAGAAATAGTAATAAGTGACAAACGAAAAGGGTGTCATTGAGTTGATAAGTAACCGCTGGAATTGTATACGAAAACAAAAAACCATTAGTATACAAATCCTGATCAGCTCTAGAGTTGAAGATAAGAACCACCCACGATGATGAGTGAAGATATTTTCAATTCAGATAATTAAGATTTTGCTAACAGGCCTGAGCGAAAAAAAAGCGGTGAAAGCAATTGTTTTGGCTCGCAGAAGGCACCGACAAGGCGGCAAAATTCTTCCTGAAGTCACATCTAATTAGCGGCGGGCTATTTTGACAAATACCACGTATACGAAAAGGACAATTTAAATTTTGTTTTTAAAACAAGGTGTTTCTTCCCAGAACAAAGCCCCGGATTGACCACGCCCGATTGGAGACGTCACGAAGGAGGAGAGACATCCGACCAGAATCTCATTAGCCGAGAGCGGTCACGTGATGTGCGAGGGAAGAGGAAGGACGCTCGACCAGGATCCCATTGGTCGAAAGCGGTCACCTGACACGAGAGACGGGGGGAAAGGGGTGCGCCCCCCAGAGGCACTGTAAGGAAGTAGGAGTGAAAGTAAGAGCGATAATGGGAAATCAGAAATAATGCGACTTTTGGAATTATCAAGAAAACCCTGGCGCCGACAGACCCACCCCAGTTTGTTACGGCGTCAATAAAAGCAGGACCCCAATCGACAGAAATCAGTTGCAGCTGGACCGCGGACAGCGAGGGAGCTTGAACGCGGGCGCCGGGCCCGGTTCATTCGCCCCTTTGCGGGCAAGAGAATCCGGAGTGAAGGAATTCGTCCAGCCCAAGTCGAAGTGAAGAAGATTGCCTGAAAGCCTAAGAAGAGTTGGTGCTGCAGCCAGAAAGTCGATGAGAAGTTAAAGTTCAGCCCCGGACGACAGAGAGAAGAGTTCAGCCCCGGACGGCAGAGAGAAGAAGTTCGGACCTTGACGAGAAGAGTTGCAGGGCGGACGAAGAAGAAGTTACTTGCAGTTGCGCTTAGAAGAAGTTGAAATCAAACTCAAGCCGAAGTGAATAAGCTCGTCCCACTCAAGCCGAAGTGAATAAGCTCGTCCAACTCTAGCCGAAGAGAAGAAGTCAATTCGCACACTGACGGCAAGAAGAATCAGCCGTGAACGACTGGTAGAGATCAGCGTCCAGTGTCGAAACCAAACCACACCCCGACATGCAAATTTCTAGAGTGTAGGCAACTCGAAGTCTTTAAGTTGTATGGTAGAAGCTTGGTGCCACAGTCCACAAAACGGGTCGGGAAGTAGGAATAATTTTTATGTAACGAACATTTAGATATAAAAGGTTGTTACCCTTTTTATCAGTAATTTTTGGCCTCGTTAGTTTTTTCTTTTACTTGTATGTTATCACCCCGTTGAACCCAGCTGGCATACGGCCCCAACCCTGTTTGATCCCGTCTGTCTAAGATCTAATCACAACGTGGGTAGGCAGACCGGAGATCAGCGCAGTTACCCTAGTAACCAGGCGTTGGAAGCGAGTTGGGAACGGCGAGGCTGGTAATCATCTAACCAAAGGGTTAGAACGTCACACTTGGAGCCGCGAACGAGATCGAACGACAGAGTCGACGCTGCGACCAGGGGGGGGGGCGACGTCACACAAACATCCTGCTATCGGAAATGCAATTAGTAATGAAAACTGGAAAATCTGATGAAACAAAATTCTGCCCCGCAAATCCAAGGTTTATATATGCCAATGATATTAACGATTTAATAAATGCATATGGTTTTCGTCCTGAACGGTTTGCGGTAAATTGTTCTAGATCTTAGAGTACATTCATTCACAAGGCACTTAATAGACCTCGGGATATAGGGGAGACCTTATTAAATACATAGGTGAAATTCTCATTAGAGCACTGCTTCTCAAAGGGGAAGCACTTAGCTCTGAAGTGGCCAATTTCATTTGAAAAGGGAGGGATGCTGCCGGCGAAAGAACTGGGGAGGGATTTCAGGTATGTGTAGAAGTCATAAGAAAATAATGGTGAAAAACTCCAAAATGCCATTTCAAATGGGTAGATGGCCTGAAGAATCATGGAATCGCAACGAACGGAATATGATCCGAAGAAAACCGTCCTCAGGCTTTGGCAGAAATTCGAAGATATTCTACAAGCATTCTTTCGAAAATATAGGCCCATCCGGTTATTATGGCATATGAGAATTCTTCTAGATTTGTTGGCTGCACAACCATGATTCGAATCTCCATTTCAATCCCAGAAATCATATTTGGGATGTAGTACTCGACTTCAGTTACGTTTTCACCGCTCTAACGTGGCTTGCCTCTGCGTATTCTCTTAATATTTTCGTGACATTTGTTATCTTCAGCTATCATTCTTGTGACCTCGACCGCATAAATTTAACCATACTACGTTTATGGCTACCAGTTCTCCTCGTTTCACTACTGAAATAGCTAGATATACCTGTATGTTCTATTCTGATAGTTTCTGCGGAACTTTTCTGGTTTCTTGTTTTCCTGTCACCTACAAACTTCAAAAAGTTAAATGAACTTCCATCGTCATCTTCTGTCTTCCTGAATTCTTGTCCTCACAAAACTCTTGTTATTTACTTTCACTCCCAGTAAATCCTTAAGGTATTATCACCTTAATTAAGGTGAAAAAATCTATCCAAAATTACTTTCTGGGATTGAAGATCTGTTGACTATTGACGCCACTTTAATAAAGACAAAATATTGCTATTTTTTCCGTGAATCAATCAGCAGCTATTTTTGATGCGGTGTCCAGAAAGTGGGTGCATAGGAGTCATGATATGAAGCAAGAGGTTCAGACACAATAAAAGGCAGACTGTGAGTTTTAAATAGACTTTCACTTGTCCCAATATTCATTTGTTGATGTTTACTTAAGAGGCCAGTGACTGTATATTTTTATGACTTCTAGAAAAAATATCAATATTCTAAGTTGGTCTTAAACAATGACATAATCCGTTGTATTCTACCCATGTATATGATTTCCTAAAATGCCACATGTCATAAAAAAAGTCGAAATTAACGTACCATATACGTGAAGAAAGTACTGCCCAAAATGTTACTTACGGCCATATCACATTGAAACACTGTATTTAAAAAAACGTCGAGACTGGTCAGTCCTTAGACGTAAAACCGCTTAAGAATATCAGGGGCTGTTAGCGTGAATGTGCGGATGGTGTAATGGATAATGGCTTGAAATTGTTAATCAGAGACCAAAGTTCCAGTTATATTCACTTACACGCAAATTCATTTGAGATAGATAGGAATCCACCTCTTCTTCCCCCAGCAGGGGGTTAATTAGTAAGATCTGTACGGCTAGAACAATTATAAATAAATAAATAAGTAAAATTCCATTCAAAATATTTAAATTTCGGCTTTAAATAACCTATAGAGATTAAGATACTGCTAAACAAAAGCAACCAACTTCTATTTTGGAAAAGTTTATCTTGATTCCTATTTCTTGGAACACATTATAGAGGATCCTGAGTTTTCAATTCTTTTATTTTTATCCTAATTATGAATACCTATGACAGCAGTATATTCCACTTCATCATCGTTACATTGGGCTCAGGAGGATCGTTGTATTTAAATGTTACCTGTGGAAAAATGTTGAACATGGATGGCAATAACACATTCTGCTCATGAAAAATTTAATTGCATCGACCTCTTTTCCCAGCCGCTGTGGGTTAATTAGTAAAACTTGTATCACTAAATAATTATTATAAAAAAAATACAATTTAAAAATATTGTTTGGCTTTAAATGTAATGTCAACCGATATCTTTTGATACCTTGACCTTGATCTCCGTACTTATCTTTATCCTTTTCCCAAACACTCTTCTTTACTGTTACTCACACTCTCTGTAACGACTTGGGTGCTTTTGACACTCCCGCCTTGTTTGGGGTGATATGATTAAGAAAAAAAATACCTGGAAATGAGTGATACATGGTAGAATACGAATAAACCAATCATAAATATATTGGGAGAGGTACATCTGAAGATACGTCCGAAGAAAACGAGGCATGATGATTTTATTATAGCATCGGTATTAGGTAAAAAAAAAAATCAACTAAATATTCGTATTAAATAAAATTTTATGAATAATCCGATATTTATTATATTTTTCTAAATTATTTGTATAAGAGTTTTTTTTTTTTTTTTTAATTTTGTCTTAAAAATAGCTTTTTATTCGTAGTAATTACAGGTGGAATATGTATTAATTAAAAGGTGTATATAAATGCATTAATAACTCTATCTATACAAGTTCCAGGCTTATCGTTATATTAGAACACATAACAACGTTCGACGCATATTTCAGTAACCGAAGCGTATTACCGTCAGCCTAGCTCGAAGGCATACTGATAAGAAGTTCAAGTTGCCATTCAATAGCCTCAAGGATTCTCCACATCTGGCTTTGAATTCAGTTGCTCTTCTCATCGCCTATTTAACAAAGAATGTTAGAGAGCGTATCCAGTCTTGTGTTTTTTGGAAGGTTGGGGGGGGCAGTATTGATTCATGCTTTCCCCAAAGGCATTCGTGTGGGGTGCAGGACAAGTCAACACCGCCAACAGAACGCAGGCCCAACTGAACACCGAGACAACTCAGCATCAGAAAAACAACTTTTTTTTTTTAAACCGAATAAAAGTAATTTAAAGATTAAAATAATAATTAGTGAATATTTTTCTTCAAATAAGGAATTTAAAAAGACATTATGTAAAATATGAACCAGTTTTAATTATTTTAATAATGTAAATCGTAAAGAAATGTATTTTTTAAAGTAAACTGGCATAAAATAATTTAAAAAAATCACTTGTTTTAATCATTTTTAATCGAAAAATGCAAAACAAAATGAAGCAGTTTTTTTTTATTTTTAATTATTTTAAATAAAGTAAATCGTAATAAAACCTATTTTTTAAATATCAAAATTTTAAAATATTTTTATAAAAATATAACATTATTGTTGTGAATTATTGAAATTATTTGGTTGACAACTATTATAAGTTACTTTAAAATAATTAAAAACAAAAAGCTGGTTCATCTTTTGCATAATGCGTTCTCAAATTCCTTATTTGAAAAAATATTCACTAATTAAGGTTTTAATTCCTAATAAATTAACTTTTTTATAACCGAATAAAAGTATGTGTTTCTGGTGCTGAGTTGTCTTAGTGCTGCGTTGTCTCGGCGCTGAGTCGGCGGTGTTGAGTTGTCTCGTCCTATTCGTCTGAACTGTCTCCGATGGAATTTGAACCATATTCGCTTACTATTTCATGCCGCCTTATCCGTCACATCAGGTGCAGCCATATGTTAATTTTCTAACCATAGCTTAGATGTGGCACAATGCCTGCAGTATGAGGTACCCATTGAGGAACGAATTCACTATTTCGTTGTAATTGATCTAATGAGGCAAGCTTGCTAACCATTAAACCATGTCGAAGTGCCCCCAAATGATTTTCTAAGCGTACTTAAAATGTCGAACAAAGCTGAAAGCCTGGTATAAGGCCGAAAGTGTGGAGCACCCCGTGAGGATCTATCTTGCTACTCAGTCGTAATTGATCGCGCGAGAACTTTCTATTGCACACGACGAAGTACCCTAATATATAATAATTTACTGTGTAGCTTAAATGTGGCACAAGGCCGAAATGATGGAGCAGCCTGTGATACTCGAACTCACTACTCACTCGTAATTGATCGAACCTATAAGAGATATTTCCTAAAATTAGGAAATTATTGTCATGCGTAAAGTATTTTGTTCTTTACACTACTTATATTCGGACTATTATCCTCATCTTTGTTATCAAAACGTTCCGGCCGTTATGCCCTCCAGCCTTCCTAAATGTGCATATCAGTCTGGGTAGGCAACAGGGAATTCTAAGCTGAACCCTTTATTTAAAATACGGGGGTAGAGTGTTTTCGGTCCACTACACATGTGATATCGTTCAGTTCTTATTTTCTTTTAGCTTTGCTCAATTATTCCTCGCCTGTTTCCACTGAGGAAATGTTCACATTACCCGATCCAGCGATGGAACTCCCAATTATTATATCACCAAATTCAGGAACAATTGCTTTAATCCACTAGGCTATTGTTTCGTAGGATAATTTTCTTTTGTTATGCTGGAGCTGGAGATTCGATCCCGGGTCTCATAGTCGGAATGCGAACGTTTTAAGCACTCGGCCACAGGCCCAGCATTTCGTCTAACTAATAAATAAATAAATAAATAAATAAATAAATAAATAAATAAATAAATAAATAAGCAAGCCAGCAAGCAAGCGATAAATACGTTTATTAATATAATTATATTAAAACTTCTCTTAACTTTCATGTCAGACAGCCAAAGAAAACTGTAGGATCTGTAGATGTAGTAAAGGAAAGCGAGAGGTAAGTAAGCATGGTTGTCAGCTAAAAAAAGCTGAAGATATGACCTTTGAACTGGAGGTGCCAACATTAAACAAGTCTGGAAGTTTTAACAAGAGGCGGGAAAATGCGACACGGAAATCCGACGCGACTGATATTAGCGAAAGACGCATTCGAAAAATTAAACTACAAAGAAATTCATTAGAAACAAAGAAAAGAATGTTGAACTGTTATAATCTCAATCCTTTTTTATATCACTAAATATTAAACAAAGATGCTCACAGTTAAAGATAAAAGAGAGACAACGGCAATATGGTTGTACAGAAGGCTGCTGATAATTCCATGGGCTAGAGATATGAGCGTGTAAGCAACAAATAAGGTAAGGAAAATGAAAAGAAAAAAAGGCTACATACTCAAAATCAAAAAGAGACATCTGAAATATCTTGAACAGTGAGGATGGAGGGCTTAGTGAATTTCAGATTGAGAGAATATCGTAAGCACAAGAAATAGGTGGAGGCGGTGTGGCAACTACATAATATTTTGTGAATGTTTGAAAGAACGGAGGGGCGGGGTTTTTTGAAAGTGTAAGACATTTAAGACATGCGCAGTCTTCAAAATGATCGTGAAAACTAGAAGACAATTTACCAACAGCGGCTTGCATCTCGGACTCAACAGAAGATCAATAGAGCAAATGGATCCTTAAAAGGTTTTCTATGTCTTGAAATATTTATTGCTGGCTGTGAAATACTAATGGAATGGTTTTGATGGGCCCTTCTGCTTGCATTACTTTTTCACATTGTTATCTAAATATGCTTGTAATTACGTGTATCCAAACTGATCGCTTATTCGGATAAAGGCTGTCCTGAAAAAGTTGTTTTTAAGAAACGAAAAAGAAACACTGCTGTACAAACAACGTAAATATTCCATGCTGCCAAGTTTGGCACGTGACAACTTAGCCCAGTAAATAAAAGAAAGAAAGCAATTTGGTTTAAGAGATTTACTCACTTGCCGTATTTCTTTTCATATTGGGAGTTGGAATATACCGTCGTTGGTACTTTTAAATTATAGCGAGTATGATAAATATACAGCCGAGGCCGCTGCGTTCGCCATCAAGCATAAAACCTTGAAAGATATTAATCAATATTTTTTCTCTCTCCAAAATCCGAGCTAGCAGGACACATTTTGCTCTCTAGTTTAATGGTCAAACAATATAGCAGAATAATAATTCATAATTCAAAGACAAGTTCCACGGGTGGCTATTAAATATACTATTATATATATATATATATATATATATATATATATATATATATATATATAATAAACTTAGTGAGCCAGACCACCTCAGGGAAAGCCAGCTTTCCCTGACGATCCGCTTAGGTGAAACCTGGGTAGGTTGGTCTGGCTCACTAGGTTTATCTAGGTCTGCTCTACGGTTGTATTGAGCTCTTTTTAGTTAATTGTTTACTCGTGTCGTGTTTTTTTCTTTGGGCTTTAAACCTGTATCAGTGCGATTTTTCGACACACTTTCATGTTCCTAGCTCTTTCTTTTTTTTTCGCAAATAAAAATACGAAGGCTTTTCGAGACGAGTTAGCATTTTATATATATATATATATATATATATATATATATATATAGTGAAGCTTAGGCTCAGTATCTTTATTGAGAAAAGTTTTTTAAAAAACCTTGATTATTTTGAACGCAAACTGAGAAAAAATATTCCCATCGAGTTTGCTTTTATTTTGTACAAGCTAAATGACGTCATCCAAAAATAGAATGCTTTATAGGTTTTACCTATATAAATATATATATATATATATATAGATACTTAACTGAGAAAATATTATAGTTTGTTTTATTTGGCTCTGTACAAGCTAAATGTTTTAGCCATTTCTGTCATCCAAAAATAGAATGCTTTATAGGTTTAACATGTATATTGAGAAAAAGTGTTATATTGTTTGCTGTATGCGTGAACAAATAAAGTATATATCCATGTCCAATAACTGGAGCTCAGCTTTTGAATTTTGAACGTTCACCTTTTTATTAACTGAGAAAATGTTGCTATTCATCGAGTTTTATTTAAATGTTTTAGCATTTCTGTCATCCAAAAATAGAATGCTTTATAGGTTTAACATGTATATTGAGAAAAAGTGTTATATTGTTTGCTGTATGCGTGAACAAATAAAGTATATATCCATGTCCAATAACTGTTAATTTATGAGCTCAGCTTAAAGCCTGAATTTTGAACGTTCACCTTTCCGGTAGATACTTAACTGAGAAAATGTTGCTATTCCCATCGAGTTTGCTTTTATTTGGCTCTGTACAAGCTAAATGTTTTAGCCATTTCTGTCATCCAAAAATAGAATGGAATTAAAAAAAAAAGAAGCTCCTTTTCACTTTTACTAAGTGTGAAAAGACATTCGACTCAGCAGAACACTCGTTATATTTAATTCATTACAATAGCAGAATTTTATAGAAAATGAAGAGAAATAAAGAGAAAAACGGTAAAATTGTTAATAGCACAACACGGAATTTACATTATCTTCAAATTCTTATGATTGGAATTTAAGAGCTGCTTCCACCACTTCGACTATATTCCGACCTAAATCACGACTAATTTCACGAAGAAGCTCAACGGAGTGCTTGTAAGATTTAATTACAATTACCATAATTCTCATGTATAATACGCATTTTTTCTACAAAAAATAAGCACAATCGGAGCTGCGTATAACCAACAGCTACAAAAAATCTTTAAAACATTTCCGTAAAATAAAATAAGAATTATCATAAAACTAAATTAGAATAATATTATTCTATGTTTAAAAACATTTTTTAAATAAGAGAAGAAAACGCTGGCCGTAATGAAACTGGTGAGGTACAATGTATAGGGATTGATTACAAAACAAGCGGTGCGTATTATGTGTGAGTAGAAGCATTTTCGCACACTTTCAGCACAATTTTAGGTAGGCGTATTATGCATGAAGGCGTATTATACATGGGAAATTACGGTAATTCATACACCATTTAAAATTTTACATTACTACCAAATCTATTTATTTTAGTCAATTACAATATCTAATCTAGTTAATAATCATAATCTGTAGCTCAATCAAAACTAAAAAAAAAATAGCACATACGAGATCACCATTGGGAAAGCAAAGCAAACATCTCCACTGTAGATTCAAGGAGCCTGTGGAGAGCCATGATCATGTATGCACTGAAATGATATGATATTTACACGAAAAGACTAAAATCAGAGATCCATGTTTGTATAGAGATTTAAAAAAAATCCCATGGCGATAATATCGCAAAGCATGACGCCCTCGTTTGAATAAAAGGCTGAAGAAGCTTTCAATATATAATCGACAATATATTAAGAAATGGACAAGGTCCGACAATTTATTTATTAAAGACATTTTTTTTATGTTTAACGTTGTTTTTTATAGATACAAGTATTTAAGTTTATCATAAACAGAGTATTATAGATACAAGTATTTAATTTTATCATAAACAGAGCATTTACTTAAATACTTGTATCTATAAAAAACAACGTTAAATATAATCGACAATGTTTTGTGGAACATGACACCAAATCACATTATTCCGATCGGACGTTTATTTAATATACTCACAAGGTTTCATCAGTTATAGTCACTGTACTTATTTAGTTTACTCTTATTGTATTGCTTAATCTCGGAATTTTGATATGAAAACGATAAAACATTTTCTAATGAAGTAGGTAGATTGGTAAATAAATTTTTATTCTATAGTTTTTATTTATGTAGACGGGGGAAAGATAGAAATCGAGGTCGAATACGCTTTTCTTTATTGAAAATCGTTTGTCTAACAATGGATAAAACGAAACCTTAAGACTTAGAATCGTATGTAACAATATGCCCATATTAAAAGTATTTCCTGCGACTTTTATTTTAACGTATATGCCTCGACGCAAATTGTCGCATCACTTTTACATATAAGTTTCCTAGAAAATCCTCATCAAATTATGACACTAGTTTATTTAACCGTATGATACGTGCCTTATTTAGTCCATGATCATATTCTTCCCTCTCATATTCCAATGGTAAGAAGTAAGTTCTATTAGCTTGGTACAAAAATAATGACGTAATAATGTCGTTTTTTGACGTAGTTTTTAACGTCAAAAAAACAACATTATTACGTCATTATTTTTGCACGAACCTAATATTTCAACAACTGTTGCAATGAGGTATAGACACCAATCGGATGCTTCCGTGATCACCAAATTCTTAGTTTTGTTTTTCCTTCCGCATGTGCTGTTAGGCGTCCCGGATAGAGATAGTCGTCTGTCAGGGGCAAGGCGGCCGGCCTGGTGGAGAGATATCTCGTGGGCTCTGAGAGTATCTGTCATTGAGTCGCCCCAGCGTCCTCTTGGTCTGCCTCTCGCTCTCCAGACAGAATAGTTGAGGGTGTATGCTCGGAAGGCTGATTGGTTGATAGGTATACGAGTGAGGTATCCGAACCACTTGATCCTCTGCCGGTCGATGTGTTGTATGATTGGTATTGCTGCTACCAATATTGCTCGCCTAATCTTGTTCACTGCCTTTCTAAGGCATTTTATTTCACAAGTAATCAGTTTCTCTCAAGGGTTTTTGTTAGGGGCACTGTTATCTAGGAAAATCGCGTTGATGAGATTCGCCTTGATGGCATGAGCACCACTTTCTTAATCTTTTTAAATCGAGGGTCAACCCTTTTATTTCCTATATATCCTCATGACACGCACTCTTTGATTCCTCTCTCTATATCTTTACATCCTCATTCAATAACCCTCTATATTGAATGACTATTGTATTGGGAGAACAATTAAAAAAATTGTTATTTTTCACGGTATTTAATCTATCTTTTGTTGTCACAATGAGGGATATTTAAAAACAACAGTGATAAAAACTTTAACAAAAACTGAGGAAAACTAAATGAGATTTAGGCTATGCTGTGAGTCTAGACACGTCAGACGCAAAAAACATGATTTTTTTATTAAATGCACAAATTTAAATATAGAGTTCCCACATATTCAACGTTTTATAATAATTTCCTATTTTTACGTTTATATATCACCCTACATATACTTCTTTAAATAAGAATACTACTTTAGACCGATGAAGTCCTCTTAGAGTGGTGATTCTCAAAACGTGTATTCTTAAAACCAATTGTGGGCCCAGGACGTTTTTAAAATGACCTGGAGCTGAACTTCTCGAAATGAAAGAGAAACTATTAATGAGGAGAATTCAAAGGGAATGATTGATATGGTGCACGAAAGAAAAATGCTACCATAACTTGCTCTCTGAAAATGTTGTTCCATTCTTACTTCGTTTTCCTGCTACCAGGTTGGTTGAGGCGGGGTTTTCTGCAGCAAATTATATACACACAAAGAAACGTAATTTATTGCAGATTGATAAAAAAAAGAAGACTCCCGCCCGAAGCTGAATCAAGGCTTGAAAGATGTCCAGCTGATAGAGAGACGGCAGTTCACCTTGACCAGCTGATAGGGAGACGATAAGTTCACCTTGATCAGTTGATAGAGAGACGATAGTTCATCTTGACCAGTTGATAGAGAGACGATAGTTCATCTTGATCAGTTGATAGAGAGACGATAGTTCATCTTGATCAGTTGATAGAGAGACAATAGTTCATCTTGATCAGTTGATAGAGAGACGATAGTTCATCTTGATCAGTTGATAGAGCGACGATAGTTCACCTTGAACAGCTGATAGAGAGACGACAGTTCAATTGACCAGCTGATAGGGAGATGATAGTTCACATTGACCAGTTGATAGAGAGATAATAGTTCACCTTGACCAGTTGATAGAGAGACGACAGTTCACCTTGACCAGTTGATAGAGAGATGATAGTTCACCTTGACCAGTTGATAGAGAGACGACAGTTCACCTTGACCAGTTAATAGAGAGACGACAGTTCACCTTGACCAGTTGATAGAGAGACGACAGTTCACCTTGACCAGATGATAGGGAGACGATAGTTCACCTTGACCAGCTGATAGAGAGACGACAGTTCACCTTGACCAGCTGATAGGGAGATGATAGTTCACCTTGACCAGCTGATAGAGAGACGACAGTTCACCTTGACCAGCTGATAGAAAGATGATAGTTCTCCTTGACCAGCTGATAGAGAGACGACTGTTCATCTTGACCAGCTGATAGAGAGACAATATTTCACCTTGACCAGCTGATAGAGAGACGAGAGTTCACCTTGACCAGTTGATAGATTGACGACAGTTCACCTTGACCAGTTACTAGAGAGATGATAGTTCACCTTGACTAGTTGATAGAGTGATGATAGTTCACCTTGACCAGCTGATAGAGAGACGAGAGTTCACCTTGACCAGCTGATAAAGAGACGGCAGTTAACCTTGACCAACTCATAGACAGGCGCCAGGAGCAGCGTGGTCATTAGCCAGTATTTATATTTTCTACTACATTTTATTTATGTAAATAAAATGTATTTTCTGTTATATGGAATTTTCATTTGTGTTTATGGGGACCTGGAATTCTTTTCACACCAAAAATTGGCGACGAGAATAAGAAAGGTTGAGAAACACTGTTTTGGAGGAGGAGGAAGAAACGGGTTACCCAGTATTTTTCACTTTATCATTAATCATTATGACATATAGAATTTTATATATTCTCTAATTGCAACTCAAGAAAATTTGAATCGTTTCATCGTATATGTTAAAAAAAGGAAGCAAATTAACTGCTCATATTTTTCCCAACATTTATCATAAATACATTAAGACCAAATAAAGATTTAAGAAGAAATGTCGGTTCTCTGATATAGCCTTATTCTTCTATAAGAGATTCTCTTATATTAAATGATAGGACATCCATAAAAAAAATACTACAATCCAATAATCACGTGACAAAGCATGTACACTTCGCGAATCAGTGATTTCTACACCGGCGAAAATAAGGTTAAAACCGATGGTTAATTTTTTATTCATTTCAGAATATGTTTATATAGTTTGAATTAATCCAACATTAAAATTTCTCAAGTTGTAGAAAAATATAAAACTTTTCTATCATTCGAAAGACAAATAAATTCTGCATAAAGCGTACACAATAAAACCAATTGATATTGTTTTATTAGAAACATATTTTGAAATGAATTAAACTTTAACGATCGGCCTTAAAATTATTTTCGCCAGTGTATATGAAAGGCATTGTTTATCACATACTTCCAGAGCATAATTCGCTTGAAAAAGACCATGTGTCGTATATTGGATAACTTAAGTACTCTAAATTATTAACCTTGTTTCAGACTAGAAACAACTTGTTTAATAATGAAGCACAGATAGGAAATTTACTTGAAATTTTGCACACTAATTAACCATACAAAATAGTATTAGCTTTAGATTTGATCTCAAACGTAAATCGCTGTTAGAAAAAGGTACGATTTTGCTTATCTCTGTTGCTAATAAAATCTATTGTTCCAATTAATACAGTTTTAATAACCGATGCAATTATTTTCGGAGACAATGTCGACTAAGAAACAATGAAACTAATTAAATGAAAATGGATAGATAAAAATCAGAAATGAAAATACTAGCACAAAAATAAAAATAAATTATTTTGTTTGTTCATTGCACTTCGTTTATTCATCAAATTGTTGCTGACAGTAAGCAATTATCCATGAGTAATTGGATGGACGGAATGTTCAAGAAAATATCTGCTACGAAATTAAAAAAAAAGAAACATTTGTCAGACAACGTCAAGAACTCTTGGTAGTGTCTAAAAGAAACGACCTTCGATTTATTTTTTTCCCACATTTTAAAAACTTTCATTGTTGCTGCCATTTTCTAAAAATATTTCTTTCAGTTACCGTGTTTTGTTTGCTCTTAAAAATCAAAAGAAATTATCTTATTTTTGTATTGTTTTTAATATCAATGAACATTGTCCATAACATTATTTTTTCCTATTTCTGCCATTCTTTTTAGTCTTTTAATTCTTGAATCTTCATTGATTCATCTTTGTCATATTATATTCTTTATTTTTTTTTGTTTTTGTTTATTTTGATTCTTCTTTTTCGTTTTCTGCATTCTTCATTTCGTTTTTATTATTTAGCTGAAATGTAATACTTCCGGAGTTGTATATCGCAGAGATAACACCAATACCCAATTCCATTCTAGAAAGAACAGTATGCGCCCGTATGGATTCGAAGGGAAGCCAAAATGGAAACATACTCAAAATCACAAAGAAACATCTGAAATCTCTTGGACATCAAATGGGGACTTAGAAATATGAAAATGTCGCATTCCCAGGCCAAATTGAAGCCAAACGGGATAGAGAAAGACAACAAAGAATTCACCTACCTGACGATGTTCTGCGGATGGATAAAAGAAGCGTGTGTGTGGGTGATTGACACAGTAACAACATTTCCTATGAGATCCGAGGTATACGCGGCTGTGGAGAGCCTTGACTGACTTGCTGAACTGACAGAATACAGTATTTTCACATATCGGTACCCAATCTCTTCACATCTCCTGGACCGTCAAGGTAGAGATTCAGGAGATGTGTCTGAAAAATAGCCAGACCAATCATAATACAAAGAATGCAATTCTCTTATTTATAGCACCAATTTGAATTTTGAGATGTTCAGCTCCCAAACTGATTTCAATGCAAAGCAAAAGACATCAGTCTTACTCTTATTTCAAATATAACAGGAGAAAGATCATTTACAAGAGAAAAAAATATTAAGTGTCTGTGACTGTGATGTCAAAATTTGATATCGGTAAAGGAAGTATAATTCATCTGCCAAATCATAAAGAATTGTGAATCAAAGATTCTTGTTGCATTTTGGCTTTTAGTTTTAGCCTTGTATCAAAAAGAGTTACAATAAAAGATGGTCAAAGCAAGTACCATGGTTAGTGATTCCAACTCTATAATTCCCATAAAATCAGCGTACATTTATTTTAACCACCCTTTATTCTTTTTGTATTTTTGTAGGGGGAGAAAATTGCCCTGTTCCTAGATACAGAATGCATGGTGGATGCTTCCCTGACTCATTATCAGTCCCTCGACTAATTCAATCATCGATAGGATATGACGGAAAGATATACAGACAAACTCCTCCAGGCTAATCTCTTGGTGGTGTTTCTCAAGAGTTCCGAAATGTCATGTCCGTCTACATTTTGATGTCTGACCAACTTTTGCTTTCCCTACTCGTCTGCATCAGTCTGGGACAGTGCCTTGCATGATGGTCTTACCGAGGCGGTCATTCCGTTTGACGTTGCCAAACCATGCCATCTTCCAAAGCTTAAGAATTACGAGAAGAGATTCCAGTCGGCTCACGAGTCTTTCGAACTTGATTGGATTATAAACGTTGGTTTTGAACTGTCAGTAGGAGATTCATCGACTACAGTAGACTGATCTGAGATGGAACGTTCACATTGAATAAATAGCTTCATCCGCAAGGAAAGTTGGTTCTCTCTCTCGCATTAGAAAGTTTTTTTCTCGTCCAAGTCCTTCCTTCAAATCCATAAATCAACCATTCGTACTTGCATAGACTATGACTATGTTATATGGTCTGGAGACCCCGCTGTTCATCTTAATGTCCTCGAAAACATCTAGAGACGGATATGCAATGCTGTTGGCTCTGATCTGGCATCTCGTTTACAGTCTCTCTCTCTCTCTTTGTCTCTGTCTCTCTCTCTCTCTGTCTCTCTCTCTCTGTCTCTCTCTCTCTCTGTCTCTCTCTCTCTCAGGGACGTGTCGTCGCCTCCCTCTGTATTTTCTACAAATACATTCACGGTAACTGCCCCGACGAACCACTTTTACTAGTTCCCAAATTGCATGAATAATCCAAGTTGAGATTCCCAATCTCTCCAGTTTGTTTTGGCCCCCTTTCATCTCGGCTGGGTCAGCTTTATTGATTCCCAATGCCCGTCTATATTTTCTCTTTTCCCTCTTCCTTACCGAGAGGGCTTCTTGAATTTGTCCAAGGACAGAATGCAGCGACTCCACTTTTATGAAGTGTTGGAGGGGGCAGACTAACATCAGTTATGTTTATTTTTTTACTTTGTTTTGATATTTAGTATTTTTGTTTTGCGGTTCACCCCCCCTTTCATGATCATTCATCCGATTTGTATATATATATATATATATATATATATATATATATATATATATATATATATATATATATATATATATAAATAATATGTATCTTCTCATTGGGATGTTTTTTTTGTTTTTTTTAACTTCTCAATCTAAGAGGATGTTGTATTATGGTGTATAGAGGATTGATTGGTGATGGATGAGTTTTTGTGTTGACTGAGGAAATTTTATGAGTGAATGGGTCGTGAATCCGATTAGCTAGGTATAAGATAGTTAGTGATGACCAGCCTCAATTCATTCCCCCTTTTCGGTCTTGTGCCATGATTATATTAATTTACAATAATTCTAACAATTTCTTCATAGATGAAAGGAAGAGGTGAGAGATCCGAGACGAGCTTCTATAGAGAATAGCATACACAGGTCATGAGAGCAACGGAAAAGATTTAAGGAAAAAGCAAACTTAAAGCGTATGTTCAGAAATTGACATAAAATTCGTGGGAAACTAATGAAATACAGCGTTGAGATTTTGACACTTACACGACATATTGAAATCAAGAGGGTTAAACTGAAGCATCGAATAACGTAGCTAAAGGGTTTTTTAAAGAAAAAAGGCTAGCATATCAAGCAGAAGAAACCTTATTTTATTTGCTGTGTCTCTTCAGGACGTTGGCATCATGTCTCTCCACATTTTTCTATCTGCTGTAGCTCTGAAGTGTTGTATTTTTGTTATTATTCTCAAACACTGTTCTGCCATCCATTTGCTCAATTTCTTCTAGTATGTCACGTGCTAGTTCCCTGTCTCTCTTTCGCTTAATATGCCCTGTGAGTATCAAGTTTTCCAAGCCTGCTTTTCTCATTTCGTGCTCCAGAAAGGTCAAGTGTCTCTTCCCGATGTGAAGTACACATTTCCTCTTTGTTTCTTTTCTTTTCAAAACCTTGATGTTCCTCAAATATTCAGCCCATGGTATTTCTAAAAGCTTTAAATGAGTCGACGTTGTCAAGATGTATGACCCCAACCTACTGTCTGAAAGGACACAGCCCATGAAAGGAAAAAAAAAAAAAGTTGAATGTCGACTTCAAAATATGTTCAGTAACCCTACATATATTTTCAGTAGAAATTCTAAAACATGAAATCATCTTGCTTGAACGTTTTAACAGTATAAATACAGAAGAATATATTTCAAATATTAATTTTCTCTTCACGTATAGTTTTCCAGACGGAAGCAATTGAAAATTTACGAATTACTTGTGTCGGAATATTTGAGATAAGAAATTATCATTATTATAGACATTCATATTCGTACTGGTAACTATCGTCTTCGTGTTGTAATAGACGATACAAAATGCAATGCAGAATTTAGTAATGTAAAAAAAAACAACAAAAAAAAACAGTGAAACATGTCTTCCATAAATTAAACAATAGCTAGAAGTATTATCATATAGGAAAATATCGTTTTAAACAAACAAAAAAATCTTATGTAATATCTATTCACTTATATTGCAGTGAATGTTAGACAATCTCTTTAAAGATTACGAAGGGAAATGAACAAAAAGAAATATGATTATGTCGAGGAATTCTCAATATATAATGATCAGAATATTTTAGCAACGAGGAAGTCTTATGCATAATAATATGTACTAGTTAACTTACGATCAGAAAAAAGAGACGGCTAATATTTCAGGGACACTGTATTGAATATTGATGTCATATCTAGTTTGCTTCACTCAATATATATTACTAGATTCTTGACGAAATTCAGCGAAGGATATGTAATGTTATCGGTCATGATCTGCCATCTCTACTTCTGTCAGTTGCCCACCGCCGTAACGTGGCCTCGTACTGTCTTTTCTACAGCAATCGTCCTGATGAAGGTTCCTTCCTAGTGACTCGACTACATGAATTCAGACGTTCTACTAAATTGGCAACTAGGTCTCACCGTTTTACTGTTAGATACAACCGTATGTTCTATTTTCTTAGTTTATTTTCTCGCATTTTTTGCTTGTAGAATTCCTTTCTGATTTCCCTATACGCAAGCCACCAATCTGCCATTGAGTAGCATGCCACTAGCGTTTAACGCTGATGGCCCGCTATTGGACCGCCGGCGTGTTGTCTCTCGGCAATGTTAACACTGGCGGACGGCTAGAGGCCCAACGGAGGCTGCCATCTAGGATCGCTGGCGTTGCCATTGGTGGCTGGCCAGCGGGCTACTAGCGGGTTGCGTGTAGGGTTATTGTTTTCCTGACTTCTGCAAAAATTTAACAGCAATGTGAAGCGCCATATTCTGCCTTACTGAATCCTGTTCTTTTATTGTCCTCTATTCTCACGAAAGTTTTCTTATTCTCTTTAACTTTCAGAAGCTCCTAGTGAGATTATTGACTTTCACCCCTGCCAAATAGAAAAGACGAAAGAAAAATTATGTTGAGAAAGATGGAATAGATAATTCAACACCAATGTGATAACGAAGGCAAGAAAAGTAGGGTGAGCAAGCCATTTGCATATAGGAATAAATACGGACGTCAAAGCCTTAAAAGATACTGACAGAAATAAAAGAGAGAATGGTGTGGAGAGTCATGAATGCCTACAACCTGAATGCCCTGACAACAAAGAATAATTCATGCATACAAACTAATCTTCGCTGTTATAATCACAGCGTTCAGATCATTACATCCACCAAACTGCTGTCAATGTACTTGATAAGATGGTAAGTGGATGTTTCATATCAATTACATTATTTTGTCAATTATACGTTCATCGATTTTCAGGACTTCGATTATCCGGAGAGAGATGTTAGAGAACATTGGAATGATTCGAATATTTTTCGATTATCCGAACAAAATCTATCCTATTATTTCATTTTAGAAAGCGTTTTGAGAATTTGAATTCCAAGCAATTAAGAAATGATCATATACCTACTTTAATTCAGCTTCTTGATCTAGCGACATAGAAAAATGCGCATATTATCAAAAGCAATAAACTGGACAAAGCATTGAGCATAAAGTTACAAAATGATATTTAATGTCAACACAATTTAAGGCGTCGACCGTAGTCCGGTTCATAGAGTCAATGGGAACCATTCTTTTCCTTAGCTGTATAGTATGTGCTACATACGGTGTTGACTAAAGAATTTTTGTTCTCCTATACCAAATGCCAACCAAGGCTACAGAACCGAGTGTGTCTTATCTATACATAGCTGTCGGAGAGAGATGGATTCATAGCTTTCCCAAGTGTAATACCATGGAAGTAAATGTAATGCGCTCAATTGAAATTCAGAAAAAGGCTTATTTCTTGCTTCATGCTCAACAATTAAGATATATATTTTTTTCTCATGCCTTATCTCAAGGTGTTTGTATAATCAAGAAATTCGGCATAATTGATAGCACATATAGCTCGAAGAGATAAGAATCAAAACCAGGAAGTTGGCTGTCTATATTTCTGAGATGAGGTATTATGTACAGTATTTACATTAGTCGGACTATTGCCCTCATCTTTGTCGCCATATTTGTCACAACGTTTCGGCCGTTGTACGCTCCGGCCTTCTTCAGGTGGTTGGAATTTCGAACTGAACCCTTTATGTCGCTCACTGTTCTAGTTCCACGTGCCATGTTTAATGGATGTCAGTTATCAGTTATCTCTTGCTAATTTTCCCTCAAGGCACAGTGGATAAAGGCATTGGTTAGATCCAGTGACAGACCCAAAGAAGGTGAGTTCAATTCCTGGTTAAGGCAGTGGAGAACTTTCAGGAAGTTGACATTCGAAATCGCTTGAAAACTAAGTGGATTTAAAGAAACCACCATCAGTACTTGAAAGAGGGATAATAACTACTAGAATTGAGATAAATACTTTCCTGAAAGAAAAAAAAAAGTTTAAGCAAAAGTCGTCAGATGTCACTGTGTCGCGGTTAATTCCTCCTGAATTTCCTAATTGTTCACTAGGTCACGCTCCCCTTACACTATAAATACTTGGCGATTTCTCGCCTCGTTCTCTTTCGACTTGGAATTTCAGCGGACACATTTAAAAAACATGATCTCTCGCAGAGATCTGGATTTTACCCACTTGTGGGGAAATGCCTTGAAACAAACATACATAGACATACGTACGAACATTCATCAAAATACAAACTCTTTAGCTTCACACACAGACACAAATGTTGATGTCTTAGTACATTGCAAATTGTGTTGTTTAATATACATATTATATATATATATATATATATATATATATATATATATATAGAGAGAGAGAGAGAGAGTATAATGAGAAGCTACGTATACTTTCTTACTATGTACATATAGAAAAAGTGGCAAATTAAAAAAAATAACGTTTTTAATGAAAGTATTTATTTATTTGTATATATATTTGATATTTCAGATTGGCCTCAATCTTTCTTCAGAAATAACTGTTTGTTTACAAGTAGCGTCCGTCGTGAGATGCGGACGACACGTGATATGGAACGAATAATCCTAACGTAAATCTAACTGTAATAATATTTTAGATGTTGTTTAAAAAATAAAAAAAATAAACATTTTTTTTTAACTATATCTAAAAAAATGTTTAACTATTGAAATATTTATAAAGATTTAAAATACCCAAGTCTTTATTTAACCCTAGTTTATTTGTATTTAATTTTAAAATCCAGTATTTTACTTTTTTTTCTGCGTGTCTATGTGGAACTGAAATCAGAATCTATCAATAAACATTTACAGTTTTCTATTGAGTGTCCTGATTGATTAAAGTGTTCAGCTATGGGGGAATAAGGATTGTTTTCACGTATGGTTTGTTTATGATTGTTGAAGCGAAATCTAAATTTATTTCCAGATTCACCAATATATCCACTATGAGGATATAAGGTGCAGAATAAATAGTAGATTATATTATGGCTATCACAGGTGAGGTGAGGTGGGTGTATCTTGATATTGGTGTTGGGTACAGAAAATACATTATCTATTATTAAGTCTTTGCAAACTAAGCAACGAGGTTTGTTACATTTGTAATTTCCTGATTGGTTTGTATTGTTTAGATATTTGGTAGAGGTGAGGATAGCTGATAGGTTAGGTGATTGTTTCTTTGCATTTATGGGTGGTTTATTGAAAATGTCTTTGATCTTTTCGTCTAACTGGAGGTTCTTGTAATCCTTTTTTAAATTGTGAATAAGTGTGTGGGAATATTGATTGTGGTTAAAAATCCATGGGGATCCGATTGTTGTTTTTACTTTTCTTGTATGTGAGAAGTGTGTTACGATTTATGTGGATAGTTTTATTTAGTGCTTCTTTTATTATTTTTATTGGTTATTTACATTTTAGGAATTGTTTTGTTAAGTTATTAATGTTGTATAGAATATTAATATGCTCAGACCATCTAGATTTTCATACTAACACTTCTACTTCTCTGTATATATTCCTGTTTGTAATATATCTGTGTTATTTCATACCTGTGTTCGAGTTCTTCTTTACCGTGGTACAAGGAACCGGACCATAACAGTAGTGAATGCTGGACAATTGACCTACAGAAAAAGACAAGATTTAAGGCAAGAGAATCGTTCAAATGGATGTTCAGAATAACATGGCTGAAGCATGTCATCGGCGTTTTAAGGAAAACGGATGCAATATGGAACTCATACATAGAAAGAGTTGTAATTTCTGGTGAAATACTGCATGCAAGAGGAACAAATGTAAACATGAGCTTGTGTAGATTGATGACAGAACAGGGTGCGCGAGAGGCAGTAACAAGATATTACTAAGACCGGCAAAGTATAAGACATCGCTCACTTCAAGATGGGAGTCATGGCACTGGAGGAAAAAGAGAGACAGCAAATGATGTAGCGGCAGCAAAAGCAAAAGAAAAAAAAGAGCAGCAGCAAAATAAAAGGAAGCAGTAAAAGAAAAAGCAACAGAACAGCAGCAGCAGCAACAGAAGAAGAAGAAGAAAATGAAATGAAGTCGCTGAAAAAGAAAGAAACTGAAAAAGAAAAAAAAGCAGGAGTAAATGAAGAAGAAGAAGAAGAAGAAGGAGAAGCAGTAAAAGAAAAAGCTGAAAAAGAAAGAAACTGAAAAGAAAGAAGCTGAAAAAGAAAGAGAAGCAATAACAAGAGAGAAGCAGTAAAATAAAAAGAAGTAGTAGTACAAGAAGCTGGAGTAAATAAAGCAGAAGAAGAAGAAGAAGAAGAAGAAGAAGAAGAAGAAGTAAACGCTGAAAAAGAAAAAGAAACTGAAGAAAAAGCTGAAAAAACGAAGCTGAAAAAGAAAGATAAGCAATAAAAAGAAGAAGCAGTAAAATAAAAAAGAAGTAGTACAAGAAGCAGGAGTAAATGAAGAAGAAGAAGAAAAGAAGAAGAAAAACGCTGAAAAAAAAAAAGAAACTGAAGAAAAGCTGAAAAACGAAGCTGAAAAAAGAAAAGGTAAGGAATAAAAAGAAGAAGCAGTAAAATAAAAGAAGTAGTACAAGAAGCAGGAGTAAATGAAGAAGAAGAAGAAAAGAAGAAGAAAACGCTGAAAAGAAAAAGAAACTGAAGAAAAGCTGAAAAAACGAAGCTGAAAAGAAAGGTAAGCAATAAAAAGAAGAAGCAGTAAAATAAAAGAAGTAGTACAAGAAGCAGGAGTAAAGAAGAAGAAGAAGAAAGAAGAAGAAAACGCTGAAAAAACAAAAAGAAACTGAAGAAATAGCTGAAAAACAAAGCTGAAAAAGAAAGGTAAGCAATAAAAAGAAGAAGCAAAAAAAAAAAAGTAGTACAAGAAGCAGGAGTAAATGAAGAAGAAGAAGAAAAGAAGAAGAAAACGCTGAAAAGAAAAGAAACTGAAGAAAAAGCTGAAAAAACGAAGCTGAAAAAAAGAAAGATAAGCACTAAAGAGAAGAAGCAGTAAAAATAAAAAGAGTAGTACAAGAAGCAGGAGTAAATGAAGAAGAAGAAAAAGAAGAAGTAAACGCTGAAAAGAAAAGAAACTGAAGAAAAAGCTGAAAAACGAAGCTGAAAAAAGAAAGGTAAGTAAAAAAGAAGAAGCAGTAAAAAAAAAAGAAGTAGTAGTACAAGAAGCTGGAGTAAATAAAGCAGAAGAAGAAGAAGAAGAAGAAGAAGAAGAAGAAGAAGAAGAAGAAAATGCTGAAAAAAAAAAAGAAACTGAAGAAAAAGCTGAAAAACGAAGCTGAAAAAGAAAAGGTAAGCAATAAAAAGAAGAAGCAGTAAAAAAAAAAGAAGTAGTACAAGAAGCAGGAGTAAATGAAGAAGAAGAAAAGAAGAAGAAAACGCTGAAAAAAAAAAAAGAAACTGAAGAAAAGCTGAAAAAACGAAGCTGAAAAAGAAAAGATAAGCAATAAAAGAAGAAGCAGTAAAATAAAAAAGAAGTAGTACAAGAAGCAGGAGTAAATGAAGAAGAAGAAGAAAAGAAGAAGAAAAAACGCTGAAAAGAAACTGAAGAAAAGCTGAAAAACGAAGCTGAAAAGAAAGATAAGCAAATAAAAAGACGAAGCAGTAAAATAAAAAGAAGTAGTACAAGAAGCAGAAGTAAATGAAGAAGAAGAAGAAAAGAAGAAGAAAACGCTGAAAAGAAAAAAAGAAACTGAAGAAAAGCTGAAAAAAACGAAGCTGAAAAGAAAGGTAAGCAATAAAAAAGAAGAAGCAGTAAAATAAAAAGAAGTAGTACAAGAAGCAGGAGTAAATGAAGAAGAAGAAGAAAAGAAGAAGAAAACGCTGAAAAAGAAAAAGAAACTGAAGAAAAGCTGAAAAACGACGCTGAAAAAAGAAAGGTAAAAAAAAAAAGAAGAAGCAGTAAAATAAAAAGAAGTAGTACAAGAAGCAGGGAGTAAATGAAGAAGAAGAAGAAAAGAAGAAAAAACGCTGAAAAAAAAGAAACTGAAGAAAAGCTGAAAAAACGAAGCTGAAAAAGAAAGGTAAGCAATAAAAAGAAGAAGCAGTAAAATAAAAAAGAAGTAGTACAAGAAGCAGGAGTAAATGAAGAAGAAGAAGAAAAGCAGAAGAAACGCTGAAAAGAAAAGAAACTGAAGAAAAGCTGAAAAAACGAAGCTGAAAAAGAAAGGTAAGCAATAAAAAGAAGAAGCAGTAAAATAAAAAGAAGTAGTACAAGAAGCAGGAGTAAATGAAGAAGAAGAAGAAAAGAAGAAGAAAACGCTGAAAAAGAAAAAGAAACTGAAGAAAAAGCTGAAAAAACGAAGCTGAAAAAGAAAGGTAAGCAATAAAAAGAAGAAGCAGTAAAATAAAAAGAAGTAGTACAAGAAGCAGGAGTAAATGAAGAAGAAGAAGAAAAGAAGAAGAAAACGCTGAAAAAGAAAAAGAAACTGAAGAAATAGCTGAAAAAACAAAGCTGAAAAAGAAAGGTAAGCAATAAAAAGAAGAAGCAGTAAAATAAAAAGAAGTAGTACAAGAAGCAGGAGTAAATGAAGAAGAAGAAGAAAAGCAGAAGAAAACGCTGAAAAAAAAAAAAAGAAACTGAAGAAAAGCTGAAAAACGAAGCTGAAAAGAAAGATAAGCACTAAAAGAAGAAGCAAAATAAAAAAAGAAGTAGTACAAGAAGCAGGAGTAAATGAAGAAGAAGAAGAAAAGAAGAAGTAAACGCTGAAAAAGAAAAAGAAACTGAAGAAAAAGCTGAAAAAACGAAGCTGAAAAAGAAAGGTAAGCAATAAAAAGAAGAAGCAGTAAAATAAAAAGAAGTAGTAGTACAAGAAGCTGGAGTAAATAAAGCAGAAGAAGAAGAAGAAGAAGAAGAAGAAGAAGAAAACGCTGAAAAAGAAAAAGAAACTGAAGAAAAAGCTGAAAAAACGAAGCTGAAAAAGAAAGGTAAGCAATAAAAAGAAGAAGCAGTAAAATAAAAAGAAGTAGTACAAGAAGCAGGAGTAAATGAAGAAGAAGAAGAAAAGAAGAAGAAAACGCTGAAAAAAAAAAAAAAAGAAACTGAAGAAAAGCTGAAAAAACGAGCTGAAAAAGAAAGATAAGCAATAAAAAGAAGAAGCAGTAAAATAAAAAGAAGTAGTACAAGAAGCAGGAGTAAATGAAGAAGAAGAAGAAAAGAAGAAGAAAACGCTGAAAAAGAAACTGAAGAAAAAGCTGAAAAAACGAAGCTGAAAAAGAAAGATAAGCAATAAAAAGAAGAAGCAGTAAAATAAAAAGAAGTAGTACAAGAAGCAGAAGTAAATGAAGAAGAAGAAGAAAAGAAGAAGAAAAGCTGAAAAAAAAAAAAGAAAGAAGAAAAAGCTGAAAAAACGAAGCTAAAAAAAAAAGGTAAGCAAAAAAGAAGAAGCAGTAAAAAAAAAGAAGTAGTACAAGAAGCAGGAAAATGAAGAAGAAGAAAAGAAGAAAAAGTTTGAAAAGAAACTGAAGAAAAATTAAAAACGACGCTGAAAAAGAAAGATAAGCAATAAAAAGAAGAAGCAGTAAAATAAAAAGAAGTAGTACAAGAAGCAGGAGTAAATGAAGAAGAAGAAGAAAAAAGAAAAAAACGCTGAAAAAAAAAAAACTGAAGAAAAAGCTGAAAAAAAACGAAGCTGAAAAAAGAAAGGTAAGCAATAAAAAAGAAGAAGCAGTAAAATAAAAAGAAGTACAAACAAGAAGCAGGAGTAAATGAAGAAGAAGAAGAAAAGAAGAAAAAACGCTGAAAAAGAAAAAAGAAACTGAAGAAAAAGCTGAAAAAAACGAAGCTGAAAAAGAAAGGTAAAAAAAAAAAAGAAGAAGCAGTAAAATAAAAAAGAAGTAGTACAAGAAGCAGGAGTAAATGAAGAAGAAGAAGAAAAAGAAGAAGAAAACGCTGAAAAAAACTGAAGAAAAAGCTGAAAAAAACGAAACTGAAAAAAGAAAAAAAGCTGAAAAAAAGAAGCAGTAAAAAAAAAAAAAAAAGCAAAGGAGTAAATGAAGAAGAAGAAAAAAAGAAGAAAACGCTGAAAAAAAAAAAAAGCTGAAAAACGAGCTGAAAAAAAGATAAGCAAAAAAAGAAGAAGCAGTAAATAAAAATGAAGAAGAAGAAGTAAATGAAGAAGAAGAAGAAGAAGAAAAAGAAGAAGAAGAAGAATGAGGAGAAGTAAAAGAAAAAGCTGAAAAAGAAAGAAGCTGAAAAAAAAACGAAAATCAGAAGGAGAAGCTGAAAAAGAATGAGAAGCTTAAAAAGGACAAGTTTGAAAAAGAAAAAGAAACATTAAAAGAAAAATAAAGAGAAGCTAAAAAGAAAAAAGTTAGTTTGATCGTTAGTGAGGTTCCCATACTTCTGGCCTCGTTCTAAGTTTAGTAAATAATAATCCTATCGTTATCAGCAGCAGTTTAGTTTTCTATTTTCCCCAAGTGAGTTCTTTGTTGGTTTTTCCTCTTAACTGCTTTGAATTTCACCACAATTTCTAATTATCCAATAAAGATGAAAGCAAATTTTCAGACGCATAAATGTATTTAGGTTCACTTCGTTCCATCAGAGAGCACTTCAAAGTACATTATTCGCCACAGACATTTTAAGCTTTTCATAATTTCGATTTCCTATTCTGCTTTTAAGCGTGGTTCATTGCTACAACTTTTGAGGAACACGATTCATCAAAAATATAAAAAAAATTAAAAGCATAAGAATTCAAAATTAATATATACAAGAAATAATCATTTAAGAATTTCCATACATGTACACATTGACTTTCTTTCTGTAAAATATGCGTAGCATCACCTCAACGAGTAAATGAGAAAAGTGTTCACTATTTACATTTTTTCGGACTATTGTCCTCATCTTTGTCGCCATGTTTATCACAACGTTTCGGCCATTGTACGCTCAGGCCTTCTTCACGTGTTTGGAATGTCGAGCTGAACTCTTTATTTCGCTCGCTGGCGTAGACTGTTCTAGTTCCACGTGCCATGTCTAATGGATGTCAGGTAATTCTCCTCCGAAAATTCTCCACTGCGTTAACCAGGTATTGAACTTACACTTTTTGGGTCCTGTCACTGGATCTAACAACGGATGAAACGTTGTGATAAACATGGTGACAAAGATGAAGACAATAGTCCGAATAATGTAAATAGTGTACATAATACCTCGTCTCAGAAATATAGACAGATACTGAGAAAATTGTTGTTTACCAAGACGATTTTTTAAACACATGCACGACTGTAAAGCCCCTATGGCACATGATGGTTACTGAGTGGGAAAGCATAACAAAAAATACAAACATAAAGAAATATAAGAACAGTAGGATTGCCATTTTTATAAAGATAAAGAATTGGCAAGGTTCGGATATTTCTGCACTTTTACGTATTCCAAACAGACTGTAATAATTTAACGATACCCGAATAACAGATGCGGCAAATCTACACGGACAAGCTGATGGAATAGTAATTTTCATTCATGCAAGAAATTCATAAAACTTTACATCAGATATTATTCGTGTAAAGAGACAAACGAGACGCTACTGAAACGATGAAGAAAATAATGATTTCAATGACAGTTTGATGGACTTTGTGGATAAAATATAGACATTACGTTAATATGTTAAGTTTTCCATAAAGCATAAGAGATCATAAGTGAATTGTTTCAATATTTATTTTTGATGCAACGTCTATTTAAGAGTAGCAGAAAAATTAGCTTAGACTTGCGATAAAAATTTGGAAAATAAATTAGTCAAATATTGAAATAAAAAAAACTGTTTTCTGATTCGGAATGTAGACTAAAATGTCAAGGTAAATGTATATCGATCGGGATTCATATTTATTAGAATTAAAGAAATATTTTCGTACTGGTCAATACTTCCAAATATGAATAAAAGACTCTCCGTTAACCTATGCATATATCATGGCCCATTACTGAGAAACTTTTTTTCACTTAGTTTGAATAGAACGTAGGTCATATTTATCATCATGCGGTAGTAAATTAGGTTGATAACAATTATTAGAATTTACTTACAAACAACCTCTATTCTCGCTGAAAATGAAGACAAGAAGAGCAAGAAAGAAAGACACGTCACAGTCTCTACCACAAAGAAAAGAAAGAAGAGAAAAAAGAAATAAAAGATAAAGAAAGTGTAGAAAACTGAAGTAGCTTGACATGTTATGTTGATTATCAGTTCAACCAATCAAAATGGGCTATGCTAAGATGTCCTGAAACAGATTTATATGTCAACGAATATATATGTAATATTTGAAACAATTGTTTTCGTACAATGTTGTCGTCAGATGCCTGGCCTTTTATGTGAAGAAGAAACGTAATTTAGCAACATTTTTATAGTAGGTAAATAATATGTCTCTTTAAGAAATAAAAGAGGAAAAAGGAAGAAGAAAATTTAAGAAATTAACAAACTGGAAATTAAAATAAGTTATTAAACATATAGAGTAAACAAAAATTTTAGTTTATAGTTCATATATAAGAATAAAATAAATTGCACTCAGTGGAATGCACCTGTTAACTAAAAGGTTTTATATAGGGTATTAATAAAACAAATCAATAGATCATGTTAAAACGTCAGCCAACCGTATATAACACTAGACTATTTTTTATTAATCAATAATGATAGAAGCATAACGACATCCAAAAAATCTAACTTACTAAAGATAAGTTTTACATATATACCACAAGGTTATTCAACGCATAAGATGAAGCGATTGTTAAATTTTAAAGTTTAGCAAGTTTGCAGGGTCAAAGATAAAATACGTTTAAAACTGACAGTTCGAATCATTGATTTAATAAATCCTTCCTAATTACAAATCTAATTATCTGATTATTTTCCAGTAAATTCAGAAAACAAGTTTAGTATGCGGATTTGCATGTCCTTGATAGATTTAAAATTTCCCATTGAACTTTAGGAGTTTTATTTTCTTCTATCAACATCGAAAGATATTTTGAAATTGAAGTACTTTTTCTATAAGTAGCATTAGTAAAAGAAGTTAGTTGCTTATATCAAGGATCTTTGTAAGTATTCTTGGTGATGCCAACAAAATGTTTCAACCCTCGTATTTTCTGTTGTGGAGATAGAACAGATATACACAGGATTCAGTTAAGCATTTGTAAGACAATGGGCATTGGTTAGGATTCCTACAATTACATTTTCAACTGTCCTTAATAATATTATTAGTAGTACTTGCATTTTGGTTAAAATTATCATATTGCTTAATACTTGTGCAAATTTCGTATTTTCTCTAGATTATGAGTGCAAGTATTATTAAGTTTTAATGTATTCTTATTAAACATTTTATAGAGACGGTTGCTTTTCGGAAAAAGTTTCTCAATTATTTTTAGAAACTTATGACCTAACATTGTACTAAGTAATTGGTCAAACGGAGGAGTGTACCAGTTAGTTTTTCTGTTTTTATATATTTTCTTTAAGCTATCATCAAATTCTGTAAACTGAATTTCAGTGGATTTATACCCACAATTCCTAACAACATTATTTTACACACGTTTATGTTTTATGAATACGTCTTTGTTAGATGAGTGTTTGCTAATCCTACGTTCTACACAGGAAGGAATATGTCGGATTACAGGTGGTGGGCGATTGAAATTGAGATGGATATAGATGGGGTTGGCATTGTTCTTCATATAGGGTTGTGAGTTGTCATAGATTAGATCCAATGGTACATAAAAAATCGACATGATTGATATTAGTACTTTTTTTCACTTCATTGTTTAAACTTCTAAATTCCCCATTAATCATTGTCGTATGTTTATCTTGTAAAGTTTTCACAACCATGAGACCATCATCCCTATACTACCCTATACTATCCAAAGTTTATAAATATATATAAATCAATATGTTCAGAAGATTTTGCAGAATCCAACGATCCCATAGGAATGTCAAAGATATCATCAAAGTTTTTTACCCACTGTTCTTTATTGTGGATAAAGAGAGAATTCGTACAATTCATAACAATATTTATCATTTCACTTGATATGTTAGAATTATAGAGAGGTCTTTGGAAACTGAAGGATAGAAGTCAACTATAACAAATTAGATAAAAGTGCAGCTGTTTTTGTTATCAATGCTTTTAAACTACTGTGGTAACGATATAGGGAATAAGACCAAAGTGATTTTTAATCTGTATATTAATGCGTTCAAGAAAAAATTCGCACATCCATCTAAACTCAGATCTGGTGAGATTTTTGATTCTTGGAGGGAGTTTCTTCTTGAACTCTGACTTAGGGTCTTTAAGTAGTACATAGGAAACCTTTGTACAAAGTTTGCCAAAACTATTAATAATTTTTAGTTCACCAGTAATGTATTTCAAAAATGTGTTGATATGATCAACACAATTAAAATAATTATTTATTTATTTATTTTTGTAATTCTTGGCAAAAGTATTTAAACTAGTGCCGTATAATCTTTAGGGTGAAATATATAAATGTCAATGGTTTTGTTAGATTTTACGAAAATTTGATCAGATTATTTAATATACATAACCAATGTGTCCAATTTATTTTGAAATTGGTTTCTGTGTTTATGAAAAGTAATACTGTTAATAATGTTCAAAAGAGACATTTCAAAGCCGTGTAAGCGGTCAATAAGAGGAGCAGTTTTTAAATTCCTAAATCAATACAAGTCCGTCGTATAAGAAATATGCCAAATCAAAAGAAAAAAAAATGATTTCCATCCCATATTTCGTAATAAATATTCAGTCTTCAGGAACAAGTTTTCGAAATATTACCGATTGTTTACGAACTCAAATCACCGTGCTGATAACAAATATGGCGCCAGTTTGTTTACATTGCGTAGATCAGGTCCAAAAATTCAGTGATTGCTCAGGTCAGTGTTGCCAACATTGTGTAAAAGTTCTGTGTGAATTGATTAGACGGTTTTTGAAATATTATAAAAAAAATTATCTCGATAATAATTTGCCACGCAGTGTATATATATATATATATATATATATATATATATATATATATAGTTTCTTATATATATATATATATATATATATATATATATATATATATATATATATATATATAGTTTGTTTACTTGTTTATGTTGCTGTTTTGATATATTTATGCTTGCTTCCCTATCTTTATATATGCATAAATGTTTGCGTATATATATATATATATATATATATATATATATATGTGTGTGTGTGTGTGTGTGTGTGTGTGTGTGTGTGTGTTTATGTTTGTCTGTAGATAAGTTGTCTGTGTTTCTGTCTGTAGTGAAGAATGTGTGTACACATATGTCTGTATGTCTATTTTATTTTCTTTCACCTACTGTTGTACTTTTGTACTCGTGTATGTGCATTAGTGCGTATATAGGTATATATGAAATATAATTTTTTATGTATTTGTGTGTTTGAAATTTTCGTCTTTATATATTAGATGGCGTTATTTTTATGCGTATATATCTATTTTTCTATCCATGTCTATCTATTTTAATGTCCTTTCTTTCCCTAAAATTGGTCTTCTGTTCTACCCATGTTGAATTTTATTTATTTTACTTTTTTCTATCTATGTATATTTGCCCGGATAATTTATATTTTAATAAGTGGTTAGAATTCGTTCACTAACACTTTCAAACTTGAATGTTTCTTCGCTGATGTATCAGAGTCTTTGTCAATGTATGTGTGTATGTCTCTATCGGGGTCTGTCTGTATGGTCACTTGTGTGTACATTTCATTGTGTATATATGTTTTTTTAAAGTGCCGTGGACATATTTCCTGTCTCGTCGCTTTTTTGTGCATGTATATATCTAAATACGTCTGCGTGTTTATGTATTATAATCTGATTGTGCATGTATTGTTTTTTTGGCAAGATGTCATCCTCCCTTGCCTCTGTTTATGATTCAAATGTATCTTTGTTGTCTTGAAGTTCAGGTCAACATTTGATCTTAACGTTTATTCCAACATAATTTCAATAAAAACAAAATAAATAGAATAACATTTGTATTGTTTATTTTTTTCTCGGTAATGTTATAATTTTAAACTCAATAAAGATTAAATTTAAATTTGAAAATGGGTAATTTATAATTCTTAATTTTATCGTATAAATTGATATTTATTCGTGAGAATAAATTATATTTTATTCTAACCCCAAAATCAAAGCATTAAATAATTATTATTTGCTTAGTTCGTTGTCAAGTTTTTTTCTAATTTTCGTATAATTGTATTTTGATTGGTCATTGCAGCTTATGCAACAGCGTTTCCCCTTTACGAGGGGTGTTTGATTGATTTGTAAAACCATATATATATATATATATATATATATATATATATATATATATATGGTTATCATAATTATTATAAAACCCAGGTGTGTGTGTGTGTGTGTGTGTGTGTGTGTCTGTACGTTTATATATTGGATCGGATTTCCTACATTTTTCAACTGATTTCAACAAAACTTCACAGGACTAAGTAAAATTACGTTGCGGTGGTTCTGACAGTGCCAAAAATTGAAAAAACACAATTGTTTTTGCACAATATCAATTTGAAAACACAATTTAGAGGCATCGCTTTCATGAGAATGAAAGGCGGACAACTCATATCGAGTTATACTTATTATAAAACCCAGGTTGTTTGTGTGTGTGTGTGTTCATTTATATGTGGGATCGGATTTCCTACATTTTTCAACCGATTTCAACATAACTCCACTTTTTTTTTGACAGGTAGTGTTTCTTATTGTCTTGCAACTTTTTTCTTTATTTTTACATTCAGAATTCTTTAAAAATTCCATTTACAAGACAATTGTTTATAATAAAATTCTATTCAATCGATAGACTCATAACGATTGAAAACAATTTGACCAATTTGTAAAAAAAGAAGAAAAAACCAAAAAAACAAAAAAAACTAATTAAGACATGCGTGTCCGTCAACCTTAAACAATAATCTTTGTCAATTTTATTTTTCAGTCTTTATGATGATCGATACTTGATCTATCTCTTACTGTTACATCCCCGGGCAACGCCGGGCTATACTGCTAGTATATATATATATATGGTTGTTTGCTTTTACAGGGAGTTACTAATTTATTAAGTTTTTTTTAAAGGTAATATACTGGTGTATGTATTTGCGAAATGATCGATCGCAGGGGATTATCTTCTCATGGATCTTTACATTTGCATAAATGTAGCCATGTTGAGAGTCACCTATAATCATTCGAATTTCGTAGGATCCTGTGCCAACAATAATAAGTTTAATGACATTGCTTTTAATTTGTGAGGTTATGTTCTTTGTTAACTTTATAATCTATTATGATCGTGCAAAATGGCCCGTAATTTTGAAAGGTCATCTTGTTTTTTGGGGGTTCTTTTTAAATAACGAGAGTATTTCTTTTATCAGCCTGTCTGATAACAATGATATTCTTACTTTTTAGTCGTGTGGCTGCTTTTATTAATAGATTTTTATAATAACGATTTTAATAAATTTGGCTTTCAGTAATTCTTTTAACAATACCTGTGTAATAATATCATTGTCGTGTTCAGTAAAAGTATTTGCTAGTATAAACTTCAATTCTGGAACGAAGACTCCCGTAAGACTTTCTTATCCTTGAGAAGTGTGCATTCGAGCGAAGAGGAGGGCCACTGTTTGATCTGAGCCGAATGCTCCTTCTACCGCGAATGCCGTCGTGCACTGAAACGCCTCTTATGGGCGTCGGAGGTTTTCTCCAACGTCCAGGCGTTCTCTCGTAGGGCATTATATCAACTGTTATTCAGAGGGTCCGTGCGTGATGAACTGACTGACGAGCTCAGTCTTACGGAGCAGGAGGCTCGCTCAATATGGCCTTGGGTGACCGGGTTGAAATGCCTTAATAACGATGAGACATCATTCACCTGGGTGATGATTCGTGTGGCCCTCTGGGTGGCCAATAGACTTTGTTTAGCGGGTTTGGAGAAATTTCCACAGTGCCGTCGTTCTAGTGTTGACGTCGAGACCGTTGGTCACGCCTTCTTTCATTGCAGGGTGGTAGCGCCGTTGTGTAGGATTGTTGAAGGCCTCATATCCCGCATGCTGCAAGGAAAGTTCTTTGTCCTTGAAGCCAGTTCTGTTTGTAGCAATGTGGTGCCGCAGATGACGAAGTGTTGTGTTTTCAAAAAGGATTTTTCGGAATTGTGTACGCGGCCAAGTTTTAAATGCCTAATAAAAAACTATACTTAAAAATGAAAACAATAAGCAAAAACTAAAAATTCTTGAAGCTATATACATAAAACTGTTGAAGCCTAACCTGAACAAAATAAACTACAAAATCGCCATAAATATTCTTAAATGCCTATAATTGATAACAGAAGCCATTGGTTTATACCAACGGCTTCCCATACTTAATACTTATCGTTATCAATCTTGAGTGGTCATGTGGGACGTCACAAGCTGCGACGCGATTTTTCGAATCCGCGTCTCGTATACACGATTTAGTCGTTGCTTTGAAATTATTGTTTCTTCGTGTTTTGTTTGATATATTGAAAAGTAATTGTCATTTTTGAAAATGACTTACGTAAGCCGAATTTAAACATGTATCAATATGGTAATTTCTTTTCGACTTTCAATGATAATGTTATTAAGCTTATCAGAAAATATGACAGGAACTTATATATATATATATAAACTGTCCCAAATTTGTAAAATTTATTATTATTAATTATATTTTTGAATTACAAGAGGAAACAAAACAAAATTCCTTATTTTAAATTGTGACGGTAATATATTCTCGATCGACTAGTAATTGTATGAAAAACTATAAACACATTGTAGCGTTTTTTTTTGCTTTTTTTTTATCAATTGATCTGGATGCGTGACAGTTCATGTGCAAACAGCAAAAATGTAAAACGAACAATTTAAGAGGATGCCCTTGTCGGTCGATCGAATTCAATAAAACTTTGAATTTTTGCTTCGTAAGTATATATATATATATATATATATATATATATATATATATATATATATATATATATATAGATTACACACTGTTGTTGGATACATCGATTTATTTTTTTTACTCCGTGAAAAGAATGGTTTCACTAAAAACACGCATTATGTTTTTTTTCCCTTCGTTTTAGCAGAAACCATCATTTCACAGTAAACTGTGCAGCCTGTTAAGAACGAACTATTAAATGCACGCTTTTACTTGAGTTGCGAGAGAATAAAAAGAAACTTGGAGATTTACTTTCAATGAAACGGTATTTGAAAGCAATTCCTCCCAGCTGGAAGGAAATAGAGGCTTTAAAAGCCAATTCTACGTCGTTAGTTATTTCATCCTCGTATTCTGCATCTCCTTCACTTTTCGGCTTCAGCGTTTTGATCTCTGGTGTATTGAGAGATTTTTTCTTTCTTTTCTTTTTTTTTCAAGTTTTAAAATGTGTTAAACAGGAGTAAGTGGTTGATGGAAAAATCTCACCTGCAAGGTATTCTGTTCCTTTTTTTATTTTTTTGACATTTTTTTGAAAGAATAACCTTGTCTGCGCACATGATTTTATGCAGATACAAATATTTGCATCGGTAAATATATGTAAACAGAGAGAACAAAATAAACGTGAATATAATCTCTTACATTATCACACACATACACATTATATATTACATAAAAAAAAAATCTCTCGCCTACATATACACACGTATCGCTCTCACACTTAAACAACTTTCTCTCACACACACACTCATGCATAGATATATATCTATCTTCCGCAAACACATGCATATTGTCTCTCTCTCACACACACACGCATATTCATATCTCTCTCACACATACATGCATATATCTCACACACGTATGCATATATCACTCTAACACACATATGTATATCTCTCACACACACGCACGCACAGAATACATATCTCTCACACACATATATATCTCAAACACACATACACATAACTCAAATTACTTATACATATATATCACACACACGCGCATATATATCACACGTATACATACACATATCTCATACACATACATATATATCACACGTATACATACACATAAATCTCACACACATAAAGACATATCTCACACATATACATTATACATATATATCATATACAGAGATATATAAAATAACACACACACACACATATATATAACATACAAACATAAATACATATGTATGACATACACACATCACATATCTATGTATGCATATATATATATATATATATATATAGAGAGAGAGAGAGAAAGAGAGAGAAATAACGAGAGAAAAATATATATTTAATAAAAAGTGTGAAACCGCAAATATTTTGGTTATAATGTGGATTTGTTTTAGTGTATATATTATATTTTATTCTTCATGTTTTTGCTACACTAGTTTCCGCTCTCGTGACCTTCTTCAGGCAAATTAAATGAATCAATTTTTAAAGGAATAAAATGTTCTTATCTTCTTTTAAGTTTCCATTGTTTATTTTCTGTATTCGTAGCGAGCTTTGATTTCATTTTTTTGGACTGTTGCGAAAAGACAATTTGCCTAAGTGGTAATAAAATTATTGAGATTGGTCTTAGTGGTGGCGATGACGTCTAGGCAGTGACTAAGGTCGACGTTGCTTTTCTTTGGTGATCTCCTTGGAATGAGTAGACTATTGGAAGAATAAATACTTTCTGGATAAATTACTTCAAGTAGACATTCGGAGTTAAAAATTTCAAATTGCAGTAAAATAAAAACGTATAATTATTCCACTTTTTATCGTTTTATGACGAATTTTTATGAGTAAAAAATATGAATGTTTTTATTTGTTGTTATCGGTAGACATTTAATTGGTATCCGTTTGCATAAATATGAAGGAACGTTCATGTGATTTTTTTTTTATATGACAAATTTCAAATGTGTGTAAGAAGTTTTACCCGTCAAAAAAGAATTACTCCCGACTATCTTTTGTGATCAGTAGATCAGTGTAGTGAACAACTACTTTAGAGTAAACGGGTTAGAGTGGCTTGCATCTGGTGTAAAGAAATAACATCTTTACCTCAATACGCGACACGTAGCAGCGACGTTTTTCGCCTTTGAAAAATGGCATGGCTCTCCACCTCACTTTGTTATTCCGGAAGTGTATGATTATGAAACATACAGCTTAGCACGGTTCAACCAATAACAATCCGCGTGCTGATTGGTCGGATTAGAGGATGGGAGTTGACTGTCTGCCTGAAGACGAAGCCAAGAACGCTGATTGGTCAGTCAGCCGTGGTTTTGGCATAATAAAAGGGCTGGAGGACTGAGAAGTGGGTGGCGATATTTACGTTGATGACGCGTGCGATACGGTGTCTTCAGACGGAGCATTCAATGTTGTCCGAGCGGCGTCTTAGAAATAGAATCTCATTTACCTAGAGAAAGTAATACAAAATTCTTATAATAGTAGGTATTCTGAAGTCATTCCAAGAATCCTAAAAATAAAATTGTGCTAAATGGAGAAACCAAAGACGTTCAATTTTTGTTTGTGCACGCTTTAAAACAATCTGAAAAATCATTGACTTGTACGTAGTAGAAATTATATTATGACTTATCCATTGTTAGAGAAAGATTTATTTTAATATCGCTCTAGAAAATAAAATCAATGTTTAACTGATATGTTAGCATACAGAATGCCTCAAAAAAGTATTACACACTTTTAGAGTGTATTTCTCAAGTCAACATTCTTTTCGTATTTACACGTTAGTTTTATGAATTTCGTCCAGGCTTAGCTTTGAAACAAGACACTTCATCCTGAAATGCTGCTGGAAGTAGGAAAAGGCAGTTGAAATTCAGAAGCGGTAACGAAGATACTTTTACTCACGTTCACCCACGTTGTTTACAATCTAAAGAATTTGATGGTACTGTACACGATGTATACAAGTAACATTCCAGAAGACATAATATAAAACACGTCCTGTAAAGCAAGAAAAAATGATGGAATGTTTTCATAGGTGTCCCAGAAACCTACCGACATGTTTATTGCAGCATTTGATTCAGCCGCGTCGTGCTATCATCAATGACTCGATCTTAACGGTCAATATTGTGAAAACAGGCGATGAGAAAATCTTAACAGCAAGCATTTATAATAAATTCTGTTTACATATACATAATGTAAATTGTAAAATAACAGTTTCTAGTTGCTTGAATTATTTCTAGAGAAAAGAATAAAGTGTGTATACATTTTTGAAACTATGTTTTTATATTCATTTTTTTTAATTTGTTGATGAGATCGCCAGAAATTATAAGACATGAGAGGCTGATTTTTTAAAAAATATTTTCATTGGTTGCTTCCTTTTTTGTCTTGGTAAACTATTGATATTTAATACTAATTGAAGAAACTACTGTCGTTTTGAAAAGATATATATATATATATATATATATATATATACATTATTCGGACTATTGTTCTCATCTTTGTCGCCATATTTATCACAACGATTCGGCTGTTGTACGCTCCGGCCTTCTTCAGGTGGTTGGAATTTCGAACTGAACCCTTTAATTCGCTCACTGGGGTAGACTGTTCTAGTTCCGCGTGCCATGTTTGATGGATGCCAGTTATCAGTTATCTCCTGCTAATTTCCTTTTTCGGCCGAAACGTTGTGATATATATGGCGACAAAGATGAGGACAATAGTCCGAATAATGTAAATAATGTACATAATACCTCATCTCAGAAAAAAAATATATATATATATATATATATATATATATAGTTTATAAAAAACTATGTAATCCGTATGGGTAAACCTAAGGAGGATAAAATCCAGAGAGCTCAATGTAAATCCAGAGCAAATAATTTAAATAAAAACAGACCACTTTAAGGTTTCATGTAATAAATTATTTCACCACAGCCCTTTTAAAAGGACTTCGGATCAAAAGTAAATTTACATATTTTTGACGGGCCGTATTAAACATATGTAAATTAACGAAGTGAGGAAGTGGGTGGGGAAAGAGAGAAGACATGAGTGAGATAGCAGATATTGACACATTTAAAGTGGTCTGTTTTTTATTTAAATTATATATATATATATATATATATATATATATATATATATATGTATGTGTGTGTGTGTGTGTGTGTGTGTGTGTGTGTGTGTGTGTGTGTGTGTGTGTGTGTGTGTGTGAATTACTATTAATGAGATCCAAACCATTTACCTCCTACAGATGATCATTTCGTCGATGAGAAAGTAGTTTTTCTATGAACTTATCAATGGAAATACATTTACTAAAATATAAAAAATTCCACGTTTCTTCACAGGAAATTTGAAAGGCAAAAGAAGGAAAAGAAGAAAAAAATAAAAAAATGTAAGAATAAAACGAGAGGGGGTAACAACAAATATACCCTTAACAAATACAATGGTGTCAGCAAGAATTCTAATAACTCCCACCTCTTGTAATTGTAGAAATAGCAACCTCTGCCCAGTCAAGCGGAAATTTAGAGTATCCAATATTAATTATCAAGCCACTATTTACCCTAGCCACCTGATGATTACATCTAGCATGTAACAGACTGTCGCCTCTGAGTGTTGGCTTCTATGTTTACTTTTATATTTACACACGCTCTATCCCTGATATTGAGCACTTTATCCCAACAATATAGCACACCTTAAGACCATATTTCTTCATATATATATATATATATATATATATATATATATATATTGTGTGTATTTAGGCAGCATCTTTTCATTCATACACATTTCATTAAACTCTAGCATTTTTAGGCTTTTAAAACAACCTGCCTGCCCGCACACAGAATTCCGTAAAGTACTTATCGAAAACACAATTATACTTCGAATTGAAAACAATAGACAAAAACTAAAATCCTTGAAGCATTATACATCAAAAAGTTGAAACCCAACCTAAACAAAATCAATTATGGCATCTCTACAAATATTCTTAGATGTCAATAATTGGTAACAGAAGCCATTGGTTTATACTAACGGTTTCCATACTTCATACTTCTCCAATTCACTCTCGTGTGGTCATGTGTGACGTCATGAGATGCTGTGCGATTTTCGCTTCTAGCGTCTTATATGCACGTGTTTATCGTTGCTTAGAAATCATCTATGTAAACAATGACAGGCTATCATCACTGTCTTGTCCGTATATTGCTTAATATGTTGTAATTGACATCTTTGATAATGGCATATGTAAGCCGAAAGTTTAGATTGTATTAAAAAAATATGGATTAATATTGTGAATTTCTTTTTTCGTTCAACGCTAATGTTATTAAACTTATCAGACGTTACGAAAAAAAAATTTGCAAAAAAATAAATAGACAACATTTGTCTATATTATTTAATGAAACGTGTATATATATATATATATATATATATATATGTGTGTGTGTGTGTGTGTGTGTATGTGTGTGTGTATGTGTGTGTGCTTATGAGTTAAACATTATTTTTAGTCTATACTCATAACGTAATTTTAAACATTATTTAATTTAGTCTACCGGCTTCAATGTTCGAGAAATCATATTGTACAAAATTGCACTCTCTGGTAAGATTCGACCATGCGTTTCCTTTTGCCTGTGATGCCGTCCTTAGATTCGACCTGCTTTCATCGAATCGGCTACGAAGAGCGCAGTGAACCTTTGAGGTGGTACATGTATGCCGGATTGGTAAATGAAGAGAAAAAAAACCCATTATTTCTTCAGTCGTGTGCGCTTTTGCTATTTTTTCTCTCAGTACCGACTCCAGCGTGCGGTATTGTAGGTTTCAGCACATTTAAATCAGCTGTCAAGCCTTTCTGCAACTCAACAAAGGATAGTTCAGAATATTATGCCCTTCTACGCGAGATTCCTTTCTTATTTGGACAGTCTAAGTCTTATACCAGTTCGCCTAGTTAAACAAATCCTATTTCTATCCAAAATAGTGTTTTGAGGACAGGGATTGCTGTTGTGGATCCAACCGATAAGCCGTGCTCTGTCTAAGTTTAACGTCATGATATTGGATATATTCTCTTAGAATTCAGAAGCAATTACTAGTAAAACGTGTGTATATTGACAGGTGTATTAAGCAATTCATGTACATAATTTTAACACCGTTATACTCACCATCATTCCTGGTGGAGATACAATCCTAGCATCGTATCTTGCAAGTACTGCACTGTTTCCCGACCTTGAGGCATTAAAAACCCCATTTATTATGTATGGATCATCTTAAAGACCTTGCTAAGTAACCTGCAACTCCACCCGTCACCTAATTCAATTATAACGAGCCTTGGAACGTGCATGATTAGATATAACCATTTAATGAATACGGCACGTGGTAAACTCCAGGCTATGTTAGCAATCGCTGTTATTTAGGGAAGTGAGAGACCCACAAGTTATCAAGTACGAATCGTGTACGCAGTTTTCTGGGAGTTCAGTTCATATAAAGTGTCATCTTCGTTAAATTTAGTTCTACTTATTGTCCTTGGTTCTTGCTAGGGGTAGCTTCACCCAACACCCGCAGATTGCTGCAAGAAAGAAAACATTAGCCTAAAAATCAGAGTCATGTTTTTAAATAGATTTGTCAGATCGCCTTTGTTATATTTATGTAATGCTGAAAACCATATTTGTTCAGAAGTATCAAATGTGCCAGCTGCAAAAAGAACAAGTTCTCAGCTGCATCAGAATGAGAACTGTAGCTCATATCTAGAGGAATCTTGTCTTCTTTAAAACCTTTTAGTAATGCCCTGCAGATTCGCAAAGAAACATACATAAATAAATGGAACGGAATCACTAGAGAGCATACTATCAGCAACATCCCCTTCATTATGCGGGTTTCCTAAATATTACAGCTGTTTCTTAAGTGTTATATTTATTAACATTTTGCGTTAGAAAGAAATACCTAATAAACACTATAAAGAGCAATACCTGTTACTGGATTTGAATTTCCTATTTTCCTGAATGATTGATTTAATAGGATTAATTTCATAAATTATTACAGGCTGCTTAGTCAGTGGATGCCGAATGTTTCTTTATAAGGATATGGAAGTGTCTAGGTTGCGTTGCGTGTATTTTAAATGAAGGGTCTTGTTCAAACAAAAAGAGAATTATTCCAAAATTCGATTTTCTACTATGGACGCTTGTTCCTTCCATATTGACTGTAGTGAAACGACGTTCTCAATGCCTGTTTTCCTTTATGCTTCAGTACTAATTTAGAATAACAATTGTTAAAATGGTCGAGCTTAAGTCAGCTTTGCGCCCAGTTGTAAAGACCAATTTAATTCTCGAGCAGTGCTGCCAAAGCACGTCCGAACGATGTCGTTGGAAAGGGAAAAGGGGTTGTTCTTTCCGGAAGTGTAGTCATAAAATCACGCTGGTTAGAAATGCTGAGAACTTGTTCTTTTTGCAGCTGGCACGCTAGAAATCATTTCCGGTTTCTTTATGAATTGAATCATGGGACAATTAATTTCCTTTCCTTTTTTTTATTATTCATTATTTTATTTATGAGTTCTATTTCATTTTCAGCGAAGCGAATGAATAGCATCATTTGCTGAAAGGAAATTTGGTTACTATATCGCTGCAGAAATTTCTTTCTCGCCAGAATCCATCTTGCACATTACAAATCTACCATTTTTCTGTGCATTGAATATCTGGTCTGGGGATCGTGCTGTACATCTAGAGATTCCTAAAAAAATCAATGAAGGATCTGTAATGTAATCGATCCTGACTTGGCTTAATGACTTCTGTCACTTTCTTACCGATGTGACGTGGCTTTGCTGTCTTTTCAACAAATATCTTTATGGCAACACCTCTGAAGGCATTTGTCTCTTTGGTGCCCCGAATATATGAATCAAAGCGTTCTACGAGATTGGCACCTCTATTCTACTCTTTTACTGTTGAACTAGCTAGAGGCAACCGCCACTTTTACTTTAACAGTTTCTTTTCTTGGATTAACCACCTGTGAAACAGCCTTCAGTTTACTTGCTTCCCTGATAACTACAATATTCAAAAGTCAAATACAATGTTAATAGCCATCTACTGTCTTCTTGAATCCAGTTCATTTTTTGTTCTTTCCACAGTCATGCATATTATCAGTCTTCACTTTCACTTGCATTCCTCTGCGTACTAGTGGCATTACCGACTTTCTGGAGGGTAAAATGATTAAAAAACGAAAAGAATAAGGGAGAGAACGAAATGATAGGATGAAAACGGAAAATAATTGGAGATAACGAAAAAAGGGGGAGAAAACGACAAAAAAAAGAGAAAATAGGAGAGAATGAAAACAAAAAACAGATAAAGAAAAGGAAGAAAAAAACGGATAATATTATTATTACCATATTCTACCTTTGACTAAATATACGCCCACTTAGATAATTCTCCTTAAAACATTTGGTTGCATTTTTAAGATTCTTTTTTGTTTGCTAAGTCCGTTCATGATGTACGTGAAAAAAGCTTTCGTCAAATCTTTGTTCTTACGCTCAATGTAATTGTTTACTATGTACTATCTTTGCCCAAATTCTGAACAAATGTCTAAAGGGGGTGACTTGCAGTTTATCTATATTTCTCTTGCCCTGTGAATCTTACATTTTCTCAAGCAGATTTTCTTCGATCTGCGCGCCAGAAATATTTTCTCAAAACTTGTATGCGATTCACATGTTCTGTCGATCGTATTCAAGCCATTCTTCACTTGTCATTTTAAGCCACTTCATTTGTCTTAAAGCAGATCAGGTATTACGTGAAATTTTACGTGCCAGCATAGTAACAGATGAGGAAAATGGGACATAAATTTCCGAAGGTGCATAGTAAAGTGAAAAAATGCCTTTTGAAATCTAAGGAAAATATATTGAGGTAGAATTGTCCGTTGCCTTATTCACAATTTAAAAAAATTTAATGTCCCTTTCTCCAAGCTCAACATTGAAAGTTCTCTTTTATGCAATTCATATTTCTATGAGGGAAGAGATGGATGATTGCAAAAGACTAGAAAACGCTTGCATCTACTGCGCGTATATCTCATACTCTATTTTTAAAATAGAGGCTTGAGTGAGTTCTCTAGAGCGATTATTAGCATTGTTATGAGTATTACAATTAAAACATGGAACCTGAAGGCGTACGATAATCCTCAGCCTTGAATTGCAGACTATTTATATGCCGTATGATTTTTGGAATTACCAAAAGATGATCTATGTGCTAGTCTAAGATAAAGATTATTCTTTTTTATCAGATCCTTCTTTTTGGCTTGAGATAATTGTAGCATGTGATTTTCGTTTTCCAGGTTGTTTACTGATTTGTACTAATAAACTTTTCCCCAAATCCAACGCAATTCGTTTTTACAGTTCCCGGTAATAATATGAATGTTCTAACGTAGTAGATGCATTAATATTAAGTCCATTAGATCGATAACTCCCGCTAATGGAGAAATTGCCTCCTGACTGGAATCGAACCTCTATCCCCATCAAGAAAAGCACTCCTATAACCGAAGCGTGCTCTTACCACATACACAATGCATAATGTTTATCAAAGAAGTTTTACCCTAGATGAAGCTATTGCAGTGTTACAAAATATGGCTGCTCAAAACTTGAATCAATTAGTCCACACAAAACTGCCATCACAAGTCAAGACTCAATTAGCTGGAAAACGAAATGCACAAATACCTTTAAGATATATATTTGCCAGTATTTATTTTCATACCCAATGTCCATAGTAATTTTTAAATACTAAAAATAAGGTTTATACGCAGTAATAATAAATAATGTTGATTAAAAGAATCTATTTAAAAATGATTTTATATTTTTTAACCGTCAGCTCGTTATATTATATGGATAAAAACGGGGATTGATATTGGAAAGGTCTCCTAAAATGTCGGCCGGAGTTCTATATTCAAAGGAGCCATTTCTACTATTATCTGAAGATGCAAATTTCTTCCTCGAGATTCCAACTCATTTTTCCTTTTTTTTTCATGACATATTTCCAGGTATTATTAGTCAGACGATTATCGTAACTGTTCAATAGATTCAGATCACAGGTTAGGTCCTGGTATTTTTTATTATTCATTTGTTTTTCTCTTTTTTTTTTTTTTTCGTCTTCACTTCTGTTTCATTTGTGCAATCCTGTCTATAACTCGGCAGATTTATTTTCCTTGTTTACGGTAACCACAGGTGTTTTTTTTTTGCTTGAAATTATTGGTCCGTCGGGGTCTCATTAGGCGGTTGTAACATATATAGGAGCGAGGTGGAATGTTTAGAGCGTCGGCGTTTTGACCATAAACCTCACTATGGTTGATTTTTTCCAGGGTGTAATTAATAATAATTACGTCCTGTGGAAACGATCACGTGCTACAGATGGAAATTGTCTGAAAACTATACCATTATGACTTCTAAATTAAATTGGGTAGATGAAATAGTTAGTTTTAGTGTTTATATATAGTCACGACTCCTTTACTCCAGGGTAGAGTAAAGATCTTAATCCTAGGGTTGTTGCTCTCTTGAGCGAGATTCTTTCAATAAAAACCAAGTCTCCCAAAAAGATTAATTATTCGGGGTGCGATGCATAGGCCTAAGTAAAGGAACAATTATTGAGTTTTTTTTTTTTCATAATGAAGGAAAAGACATTTTATATCTCAGACTGCCATTGGCGGAAACACTATAATGTATTTATTACCGAGTAAGTATAATGGTTTCAGCCACCTTCCTTTGTTTATATTATCGAACCCAATATTTACAATTGCCATTATGTCATTAACATAATTTTCTATTTTTATACTATTTAATTTCGCTTGCAACATTCACTGATAAAGTGCTTAGCATTGTCATCTATAATCGTTTGCGTCTTGCACAAATATTGTATTCGTAAAAGAAAAAGTAGATACTTAACTCGATTAGACACGTTTTTTTTTTACCCATGTTCATTTTGCGTCGTATGAAATTCACATCCTTGAATTTCACAATCTATGAATTTCACAATCTATGAATTTCACAATCTATGAATTTCACAATCTATGAATTTCACAATCTATTCCATGAACATGTTTGTAATTTTTAAAATATCTTATTCAAGAGTTCGTATTATGTGTGCAACGTAATCCCTACTACAGTGTGTATCTGTTAGCTGTGTATTATGACCGGTATTTAACGGGAGCTTGTATCAACGAAAGTGGGAGAAAGAGATTATGCGTGTCTATTTTCTATTTACTAATGGTTTGCGAAATATTCTTCGAGAATCGGTTGCATCTTTTGGAATTGTGTTTTTACTTCCTTGATGTGCCTGTTTTTTTTTTTTTTCACGTGTTGAAGCCGCTATGTTCCTGGAAGTTCGAGTCGAAGAAGGGTTTGTTTGTTGTTATTTTGTTATTGTGTTTTACTGTTATTTTTGAATATTTGTTTATTTTATTTATTTATTTATTTATTTGTTTATTTATTGGCGGGTTTCTCCTGCCGGTTTGTGCACGTGTTCGCCCCGTGCAGCAACCATTTCGACGCTGTTTCTTTTATTATAACTGTTGTTTGCAAGCTTTGCGCCATAACAGCAACAAAGGTAAGGGCGTCGGTTGGGGGTCGAAATATTTCGTGACTTGTTCGCATCTTTCGCGTGTTAACATCACTTTCTCTGATTAAAAACGGTTTACCTTCTTTCTTCTATATTCTCCCCACTTTTTTTTTATTTTTATTTTTTATATATTTTTTGCTTTGTTTTGTTTAGTAATAGCCCGATACCTCTTTGGCTCGCCTTGCTACAGCATTGGCGGCCTTCTTAGCTATTTAAGTGCCTCTCACCTCGCAGCGGGCGTTTGTAACGTGAAAACATTACTTAATGTGTTTTACTTCGCCGTTCGTCTTCAGTCAGTGGTAGTGGATAATGCTCCGACTTTGCCGGGCCACTTGAATCTGCATTAAAAGGCATTGCAAGGTTATTACTCATACAATATGAACTGCGTGCATTCAAATATTATGTGCACACATACACATTTGTATGAATGGCGAGGCAAATATTTATTTTATGTAAAAGTATGAAATATATGTAAATACATATGAAGCGTGTGTATACATGAAGTGTTTACGGTTAAGTATATATCTTACCAATTTCGATCGCTAGCAAATAATATACATACACACGCAGGATGATATAAATATGCATATGTCTATATATGTTTACGTTGTTAATTTTAATCCGAGTGGTATATAGGTACAGACGGATATGCCAGTTTTGATTTTACTTGTAAAACACACATTATATATATATATATATATATATATATATATATATATATATATATATATATATATATACTTGTAAACACAAACACACGTTATATATATATATATATATTTATATGTATTTATATATATATATATATATATATATATATATATATATATATATAGTAGATTTGAATATATCATTTTTCTTTTCTCGTCTCGATATAGATATCTGCTAACACTTAATCTGCAGCTGAGTGAAAAATATGAAAGGATTCCTGCATCAATTTTGATTGCACTTAGAGAAATATTAACATACGTATAAGTTGCGTGCAAATGCTTCCATAGAAAAAAGAACAAAACATTTCAGCTATTCGGCACCAAAAAGAACACAGAGTTGTTTTCAGATTACATGTGTGCACATTTGTATACGTGTACACATGTGTATAATTGTGTATAGATTTTATTTTTCTTATCTAACATCATTTCTTTATTACTATTATAATTTTTACATGGGTTATCATACATGCTTTGTTTTTCATTTACTTAAACTGTGAAATTCATGACAACCGGGGTAAAGTTTTATCTATAGTAAAAGTTATCTTTCTAAGCCGCTTGTTTTAAATTTCACTGCTTAAAAACATAAAAAAACGGCGATTGTCACTCGATTAGATGCACCTAATAAAGATAATGTACAGTAATAATAATTATATATATATATATATATATATATATATATATATATATTAAATATAATATATATATATATATATATATATAATTATAATATATATATATATATATATATATATATATATATATATATATATGTATATATATGAATAAAATGACAATAGGAAATCTACAAATTGCTGACGCGTTTCGTCCAATGTGGACTTCATCAAAGCAAAAAGACGAAAATGAAATTAATTGAACAAGGTGACTAATAAAAACAAAAAACAGAATGTTCCTAGCAACTGGAATGTAGAGAAATGCTATTTTCATATTGTTAACTGATAATAACGTCAGTATTTGTCACGTGTGGAGAATATTGTCATTATATCTGTGTTGATGTATTCAACCATTTTCTTTTGATTTTATGAATCTGTTGTGTACATTTGTTTCTGAGTCATTTTGTTAAGAAAGGTGAAATGGGGAAAAAACCTCGGCGTAGATTAATATTTGGGTAATTTTCTATGGCGGCACTCTCTAGAATTTTCCTTCTGAGTGAGTTATTTTCTTTTTTTTATGAGTGAAGCATTTTTAAATTTAAAATTAAGGTTGAAATTATTTCTATGTATGACTAATATATATATATATATATATATATATATATATATATATATATATATATATATGAATGTAAAAGAACGAAGAGTAAGCATCGTGATTTCCCACCAGGTGAAACTTTAAAAAAAATTATCGTTGAAACAAGATCTATAGTTTTGTAGAGGGTATGTGCATGTTCTAATATAACACTATATATATATATATATATATATATATATATATATATTGCCATTGGGAAATATAGATATAGTATGTCTATTTTATAATAATCCTTTCTATTACAATAACCAATTTGTTGATGTGAAGATGAAATTCATCAAGGAAGGTGCCGTATTTTTTCTTACCTGAGTACTTCCGATTAACCCAGAGATCATCCTCAGTGGTAAATTATAAAATTTATAAAACTTATTGTAACTGTCATAGTTCTGATGGTGATTTTAAACATACGCAGGAACGTGCTCTGTTATATTTCTAAAATTTAGCTCCAAAGGATACATTATAATTCTGAGTTAGAAAGAAAGACAAAGAGAGATAGCGACAGAGAGAGAGATAAAGCGACGCAGAGGAAGATAGAGACAGAGAGATAAAGAGAGATAGTTAGATAATGAAAGCTAGAGAGAGGTATAAGAGATTGAGAGATGTTGTGACATAAAGAGAGAAAAAGAGAGGTGAAGAGAAAAAGAAAAACATAGAGAGAGAGAGAGATGAAGAGATATAAAGAGTGATAGAGATAGATAGGGAGAGAGAGAAAGAATGATAGAGAAAGAGATTTGAATAAAGACATATAGAGATATATATTTAACCAGCTGTAGAAGCTGATGCTAAGACAATGTTGACCCTGAAATGACAGATTGCGGAGGTACTGGAATTGATTTTGCCTTTGATACCTAAGTTTGTTTCACATTCCAGCAGCTGAAACAGCTTAAAACCGATCGGCTGTAAACCAGAAAAAATTCTCTAAAGTAAAAATAAAATAAGTAAAAAAAAAAAAAAAAAAAAAAATTAAAACAATTTTATTTTTATTTTTTTTATTCTCCATTTGTGAAAAAGTAATACAGAGAAATACAGAGAATTTGATTAGACAGACGTACTGGTATGCAATCAAGTTAAAAGTCTTGACCCGAATGCCTTGAGAAGCGTTGGGTTATATCTTTGTATGTAGGAGATTTCCTTGTAATCTTACAATTGTATTATTTCCTTTCGGTAGAAAACTTTGGAGAATGTTACAAGATAGGTTTTGTTATTTATTTATCTATGAGTAAGAAAGGTAACAAAAAGATTTGAGATTTGTTCAGTGTACAAATGAGAGAACGTATTATCAAGACAATTACACTTTACTCAGACATGATTGACCGTAAACTAAAGGATTTTGTTTGGAAAAAAAAAAGACTGCTGGAAAATTTATAGTCCAAACAAATCTTTTAGGAACATTTAATTTATGAATCCAAGGACCCAGGACAGAGACGGACGGCACGAGCAGAGTTTAGAAAAACACGATAACTATAACACACACAAAAAAATGAATGAGTTACATAAATTAAGTAATTTTTTTTTTGACAAATGATTGCTAATAGTATATATGTATAAATAAATTTGTGCAGGTATAATATACCTCTTTTAGTATTTTACAATAAAATATAAGCTGTATATGGTCCCCAGAAATGTTAAACAACATGAAAAAAAATTTAGAAAGTGGAAAAAAAAGTGAATGATTTTCAAAGAATAGGTACAATATTCTAAGAAAGGATCGTTGTAACTGAAGAACAGAACAATATCACCAGCTGAAGAATTTTTCTTGAAGTGTGAGCGACATTGAGGATTTTTTTTTCTTTTCAGATTCTCGTCTGGTTGTCGTCAATTTTTATCTCTGTCGTTTGTTTTTTTGTTTTTTTCCTTGACCGGGTCGACCAGGGTTTCTGAAGCAGCTGTTCGGCGACTCCACGAATTCAATTAAGTATTTGCTTTTATTCACCAAGATAGGCTCCAGATTTCCTTCTCCGAATTTGGAGGGAAACCTTTTGATTAGTTCAGAGTAAAAACGAAACGCAGTTGTTTTTTTTTTTTTTTCAAATCTCTGAATAGTCTAAAAATATTTTAAAGTTGAAACACAGCGTCTGTTTTCTTTCAGGAAAGCAGACGATACACTCTCAAGCAGCTTAAATTTCTTCTAAAGCATTGTGTGCAGTGTCCAATCAGAATGTGAATGATCATGGCACTCTACAACTTCCAATAGGTTTTAGCGCCTATTTTTTTAATCCCACTATTAAATCAAAGTATCACAATTTTTATTTAAATAAACGCAGAGACATTATATGATATATATAATATTTGCATGTATCTTATATGTATAATTCTCAAAATGTGTGTGTGTGTGTGTGTGATCGGATGT
>CAHIKZ030005362.1:2135000-2192500 GCA_903632075.3 Acanthosepion pharaonis
TAGTCTCCCAATCGCTGTCAGATAGTAATGTTTTGTCACTCGCTCTCAGTCAGTCAGTCAGTCAATCAGTCTCTTACTCACTGTCAGTCAGTCAGTCAGTCTCTTACTCACTGTAAGTCAGTCAGTCAGCCTCTCACTCGCCGTCAGTCAGTCAGTTAGTCACTTACTCACTGTCAGTCAGTCAGTCAGTCAGTCTCTCAATCGTTGTCACTCAGTCAGTCTCTTACTTACTGTTAATCAGCCAGTCAGTCAGTCCGTCAGTCTTTCACCCGCTGTCAGTCAGTCAGTCTCTTACTCACTGACAGTCAGTCAGTCAGTCAGTCTCTTACTCACTGTAAGTCAGCCAGTCTCTTACTCACTGTAAGCCAGTCAGTCAGTCAGTCAGTCTCTCCCCCGCTGTCAGACAGTCAGTCTCTCAATCGTTCTCAGTCAGTCAGTCAGTCAGTCTTTCACCCGCTGTCAGTCAGTCAGTCTCTTACTCACTGTCAGTCAGTCAGTCAGTCTGTCATTCTCTTACTCACTGTCAGTCAGTCAGTCAGTCTCCCACCCGCTGTTAGTCAGTCAGTCAGTCAGTGTCTTACTCACTGTAAATCAGTCAGTCTCTCACCCGCTGTAATTCAGTCAGTCAGTCAGTCTCTCACCCGCCGTCAGTCAGTCAATCTCTCATTCACTGTCAGTCAGTCAGTCAGTTTCTCATTCGCTGTCAGTCAGTCAGTCAGTCTCTTACTCTAAGTCAGTCAATCAGTCAGTCTCTCACCCGCTCTCTGTCAGTCAGGCTTTCACCCGCTGTCAGTCAGTCAGTCAGTCAGTCAGTATCTCTCAGTCACAGTCTCAGTATCTCTCATGATTTTTATCTTTAATCTTTGACGTCCCAATAGAAATCGCAGGCCATCTTCGAGCAAGTAACTTTTTTGTTCGTTTCATCTCAGACTACTTTCGGCTCCTCTATGGTCATTGAAAGAGTTAAAGTTATTATATTTGCAGAATCGATTTGACACATTCAGGCTCAATGTTTTTAAAGAGTATTTTACGCTCATCTAACGTTTATATGGAAGTATGAACGCACAGAGAACACTCTGCTATTCGTTATTATTCACGACATGTTTCGTTGTCCGTTGGATTCTGTAAAGACAGCCGGCGAGTTACGTGACAAATGTCAATATGAATGACGCTCGAACTTTCGTCTGTTTGTCCATCTACGTCTTATGGGGTTTGAAGAACGGGGAAGAACGGCGGAATATTAGTCCAGGGAATGCAGAATCAGAAGCAGAGAACGCCATACTTACTCACGTTGATACAAGCATGGATACACTGATACGAATTGAAGATGTCAAATAGTCTAAAATCAATACAGGCATTATCTATAAAGAAATGAAGACTTACAATTTTGGAGATAAAAAGCGTGTTAAAAATGAAGAACACTGTTATAACTCCTTCCTTCTTCCCCACCTTTGTAGATCCTACACTCCCACAACTAAATAGTAAAAAGTCCCGTTTCACTCCTTATGTCAGTACTTAAAAATCAACTAAAAAACGCAAAGGGACTCTAAACTGGACAGCACAATCTTCAAATGATGCCCTAAATGGAATCAGCAATAAAAATTAATAGCTTAATTCTAGTTTATTAATTTCTCTTAAATGATAATTGTGATGTTAGTCGTCACTTGTAAGGAACTGGCGATGTTTCTAATGTATCATTCTTTGGGAAACTCCGCGTAGTGCAATAGCTAGCAAGCATGTCTCGCTAGAACAATTACGTATGAGTAGTGAGTTCAATCCTCATTGGGGGTCCCATGCTTTGGGCCTTGTGCCACATCTAAGCTACGCTTACAAAAAAACACAATAATTAACATTCTAGTATTGATGGACATTTCTATCCTAGCTTAAGCTTGTGTAGTCTGTTTTTTTATATTATATTCCCCCCTTCTGGTTAGATGTACTATCCAATTTATTTGTTACTGCTGCTGAATGTTTTAAAAGGATGTGGCTCATTTGGTAAACTCTTGGTTAGCAATTTTGTAATGTCAGTCTACGAGATCAGATGATGGAAAGTCTTCTTCAACAGCTTGACACAAATTGATCTCAGATAAAAAAGGGGTGTACAATTGCACATAAATGTAAATATTTTAGAAATTCTTAATGCGAACGAAGCGTGTGTGCTAAATTGCAAATTAACCAAATTCACCTTGATAGCCTCGGCGTGACAAGGTTATTTAAATGTACTCAAGTCTTCAAACTAATATATTAGTATTGTAGAAATGTGCAATGCTAAGTGGAAATTATCCTGGCACAATTAAAACTTAAACGCCATTATCACTTACACTGGCAAAGAGAGATAGACACAAAGAGAGATAAAGCGACACAGAGGAAGATAGAGACAGAGAGATAAAGAGAGACAGTTAGATAATGAAAGCTAGAGAGAGGTATAAGAGATTGTGAAATAAAGAGAGAAAAAGAGAGGTGAAGAGAGAAAGAAAAACATAGAAAATTGTCTATTGTGTTTTGTTTGTTTCATCCTTGTATAACTATATATTGTCAAGTTGCAAGTCAATTTTTCCCAATTAATCTGATACTGGGTATGACATTAAACTGCATCCAACAGCAAGGTCTCTGATCAGGAGGTTATGAGGAGCGTGGAACTACCTCTTAATTGCTGGTGTTCCCTGGTCCACCTTGACCCGGGGTGGCAGCACATGTTAGGGTCCCATAACTGATCTATTGACTGAGGTAGGCGTCAAAGTGTATTTAAATGGTATTTTTTTTAATTGATGCACGTACGTTTAGGCAATCCTTTCATTTTTTGATTCATAACTGACTAGGCAAAAAATTTTCCAGCAGTAGCTCACCGTTTCCTTCTGCTGTAGACCGGTTACTAACCAAGGCTATAGGATCCAGTCCGCTCTGTGATTTAACTCATAGCTGGAGAAAAATCTATTCAAACATTTTCCAAAGATATTTGTACATAACTAAATATAACGCACCCGATCAGAATTCGAACAGCTAATTTGAGTAGAATATCTAATATATATATATATATATATATATATATATCGATAAATTCCCAAGAGGATAGAATCCAGGTAGAACTCAATGTCCAGGATAGAGTAAGAATATAATATAAAAAGCTCAAATACTAATATTCCATGGTTATAATTTATTATATTGTAATCGTAATCACGATCCAATTCATCAGACCTACAAAATTCTGATTTGGATCTTGATTACGATTCTAATGTAATAAATTATAACCATGGAACTTTTTATATTTTATATATATATATATATATATATATATATATATATATATATATATATATATATATATATATATATATATATATATATGGCGGTTTTTTTCAAGTCATGTGTTTTTGTTATTCAGTAAATTCCATTGAGATTATGTAGGGCCAGTCTAAGAAGCAATGAAAGATTGCATTTTTAAGACAGAGGACATCTTCACTGGTAGCTTGTATTTGTAGACATTCCATTCATGCGTCCATGTTGTTTCGTCATATCGTGACTCTGAATTGGATTAGTGTTCTTATGTTAAAGTTTTAAAACTCACATAATAATAAATGCTTTCTCTCGAAAAAGAAACTTTCTGCATAAAGGAAATCGGCAGTTAACGCTGCCTGAACCGTCATATATTTGAGAGCGTTAAATCGAAAACTTTTCAGAAATATTGTCGAAAAACCTAAGTTAATATTGATCATTAACAAGCTAGTTTGTGGAACGCTTCTACATTTAGTCGGCCGGCTACTCATTGAAATTCAACGATGGTGGTTCAATACTAAAATAACACATTCTTCTGAAATAGCTACTTTTCAAAAAAAAAAAAAAAAAATGGAGGTTTGTAAAGCACATTTTCCCAAAAGCAACGAGACAGTTGAAAATAGAAAGTTTTTCGTTTCAGGAATTTATTTGTATAATACATTCTCACTCATGCATTATGAAAATTTATTCCTTTTTTTCGTAAAGTCTACTCGAGGAAATGAATTATACACAACGATAACTTATTATTATTATTATTATTATTATTATTATTATTATGCAAATGAAAACGACATAAAATGACGGTGGGATTCAAATATACGAATCCCATATGGCAACCAGAATGATAAAGGCACACCAGTCACATCCGTCATATTTAAATTTGTGTGATATTAGGATAGTTTTTAATAAAGTGAGCTCCTAACATTTCAGATTATAAATATAAGTACCCAGATATCTCTTCAGGTCTGATAACTCTAAGACTGTTTCCGATATGAGTTATTCTTAAATACCTAGTTTTTGAATCCTATGTTACTGTGGCTACCTTCTTTTTTTTTTTTTTTTTTAAATAGCGACACCCTCCCATACCCGGCTATTACGCACCTAAACTACTCAAGAACGCAGATGTACAGAGCTTTAAACTTCAGGTTACATGAAGTAATTGATTACGACTAAAATTTGAGGCAGACTTATATTACAGAATGAGTAACTGTAGATAATCTAAACCAAGCAAGACAATTCAGATAACTGGCTGGTTACATTCAATGCCAATCAAGTCGAATTCCCTCACTGCCGAACGGACCAAGAACTACCGCCAGTCAAGATGAACAAATGTCCCCCGAAGACGCACAGTGCCTTGCGAGAATACCGTGCCCCAAACTCACACCTGACCTTAAGCGAAACTCGTACATACGACCCTTTGCGAAAATTACAGGTAAACTGGTCGGCTATCTGGTACCGGCACGGTAAGCAGGTGACACCTAATGCTTTCCTTTAACGTTATAAGAGCCAGATCAGGCTGAAAATGGTATACTGTTGCCATATTTGGTCGAGAGATGACCAGTCCTCATTTTCTAGTCTTGATAGAGATCAAAAGCGTCTCAGAGTTATTGTGGGCGACATTATTTTCCACCGTCCAATCTCACTCCCAAAGGCGGGGCGTGGCGAGACTGCTCTATCGCTATTCCTTAGAAAGTCTTAGATCGAACTACATTTCTTGCTTCTCTCGGGTCTAACCTTCACGACTAGAGCCCGTCATGCCACTTATAATTTAACAAACCACCCACATTTCCTTCTTATGAGAAGTAAGTTCCACTCGTACACCTTCTTCCAGCAAACCATTACCTTGTGGAACAGACTCCCTAGAGGATGCTTCCCCGTTCACTGCAATCTTGACCTGTTCAAGTCTTCATTTAACCGTTATCTTCCCCTCCGATCCATATCAATTACCATTTAACTGTACCGTATTATTTCGAGTTGACTGAGTCTTGTAGAAGGTTAGACTTACTTAAAGAAATATGAAACATGATGTGAATAGTTAAAATAGCATTTTTTTTCCTTTAATTCTTAAACATTGACCCAACTATTTTTCTTTGTTTGGTCAAATTCCATTTTCTTCATTGTTACCGCCATTTCGGGAAAGCAAGTAAACATTATGCGGAAATTGTCTATTGTGTTTTGTTTGTTTAATCCTTGTATAACTATATAGTGTCAAGTTGCAAGTCAATTTTTCCCAGTTAATCTGGTCCTGGGTATGACATTAAATTGCATTCAACAGCAAGGTCTCTGATCAGTAGGTTATGAGGAGCGTGGAACCACCTCTTAATTGCTGGTATTCCCAGGTCCACCTTGGCCCGGGCTGGCAGCACCTGTTAGGGTCCCATAACTGATCTATTGACTGAGGTAGGCGTCAAAGTGTATTTAAATGGTATTTTTTTTAATTGATGCACGTACGTTTAGGCAATCCATTTTTTTTTTAAATAATGTTGTCAGCTATACGTTTTTTTTAAACAATAATGTTGCCAGCGATATGTTTTTGAAACAATAATGTTGCCAGCTGTATGTTTTTGAAACCATAATGTTGCCAGCTATACGTTTTTTTGGAAAAAATAATGTTGCCAACTATACGTTTTTGAAAAATAATGTTGCCAGCTATACGTTTAATAGTACTGTACATTTAATATATATATATATATATATATATATATATATATATATATATATATATATAAAACTTAATTTGGCATTAAATGACCTACAGTGGTTGATATGCCATAAAACCCAACCAACCCAATTAGTCAAACTGTTTTCTGAATATCTCTCAAGTAGCTACAATTAATTTGGTTAATTTGCAGTTTGTCACCCGCCCTCCGTTTCTATTAAAAATTTCCAAAAAAGCATACACAGACTACAAACAAATCATCAGTAAATACTTGCATAAAAAGGTGGAAAGAGCTTTGAGACACTTGCCGAAACAATAAATTACATAAAATAAAATCAACCACAGGAATGTGTCAGAGCTCTACGCTATCCAGAAAAGATGACCAGGTTCCGTATGACACACATCTATCACGCACTCATATCTACTAAAGTTAGAGGAAGCTCCAAAGGATAACGACATGTCAGGAAAATACACAATAACCTATATACTGAGAACATGTAAGAATGTGAAATTAACCCAAATCAAATACAGTGTAACCCGGATATAAGAGACCCGGATATAAGAGAACCCAGATATAAGAGAGATTTTCTCTGGTCCCAAATTAGAGCCCATACTTACCTAAACAAAATAGACCAAACCCGGATATAAGAGACTTCTTCTCCGGTCCCGACAACTCTCTTATATCCGGGTTACACTGTATTGCCAAACATAAAACCTGAAAGAATACTTTGTAAATTTGAAGATTAAGCCCCGAAAACCAATTGAAATGAAAATTTAAATTCTGGTGTAAATTTGAATGAGTATTTCCGAAAACAACAAAAGTTTGTGAAACAAAACAGTTAACATAAGTTCTGCCTCATTCGCGTCACGATTACAGCACGGCCGCCATTACTGGCTTTGTTTAGTCGTAATATGCGGAAGCTTGACTTGTTTTAATTTCTATGCCATGTGTGAACTTTATATTAAATTTCATGAATTGCACAGTAATCAAGAAGATTAGCAATAAGGCCGTTAACTAAGTAAGTTTCCGTGCATTAATACTCAAGGCAAACGTATGTAAACAACGCCAGGAATGGTAGCCGGACAAGACGCGAATAAGGTATAACTTATGATGTTGAGAACTCCTAAACGATTTTCTTCCGCAAACTTTTATTGTTAGTTTGGAATTAATCGGGCCGTTTCATAATTGAATGGAAATTTTCCTACATTTGATTTCCGGGGCTTAATCTGCAAACTTATCACGTTCAATCCAGGTAACATTTTGAAATTCTTAAAAGAGAAACACCTATTGACCAAAATCTGAACAAAAATAAAAAACAAACTTTTAAAATTTTAATTAAAATTATTATTTTTTTTTCAATTTTAACTACAGTTTATAAATTTGAAAAATAAACTACATCTTTTTTGATACGACTATGTTAAAATTAATTTTCCTGTGAAATAATAATACCCAAATATAAAATTCGGATCCTACTTGCTTTGGCATTAGATGATTCCCTGGAAGTTGATATGTCATTAAACAAACTCTATTTTTGCCAAAATGTTTATAGGGAACTCATACTGTAAATGGATAATAGAACATGTTGATATATCCGTGCTTTAAATCAACTTGGTAATCCCGAATTATCGTTTTTATTTTAAGAAAAAAAAAACAAAGATATATTTAATTGGTTGATTGTAAAATATTATCTATCTATAATATTTTAAATGGGGCGTTTGAAATGCCAAAAAAACTAAGGTGAACATAACACAAAGGGCTTACAATGAGTTAAATAAATAAATGTGCCGTAACGTTTACTATTATAACAATTGCCTTGGGAAACCTCGATGCCGTGTAATAGTTAGCAAGCTTGTCTCGCTAGAACAATTACGACTGAGTAGTGAGTTCAATCCTCACTGGGTGCTCCATACTTTGGTCCTTGTGTCACACTAAGCTACGCTTGGAAATCACTATGGGCACCTTAATGTGGTGCAATGGTTAGCAAGCTTTTTCAGATCTACAAATCAACAATTCGCCCTTGCATGGAGTATTGCTGCCATATATGGTCTGGAGCCCCTTCTGTTTGCCTCGGGGTTCTTGATAGGCTCCAGAGGCGGATATGCAATATAATTGGCCCTGTTCTGGCATCTCGTCTACAGTCACTTTCTCACAGACGGACCGTCGCCTCTCTCTGTCTTTTTACAAATACTTTCATAGCAATTGCTCCGAGGAGCTGCATTCGCTGGTTCCCAGACTTCATGAATTCAAGCGCCCTACGAGGCTGGCATCGCGCTCTTACCCTTTCACTGTCGAAACTACTAAATGTAGCCATCTCTTCTACCCCAATAGCTTCATGTCTCGCACCTCTCGCCTGTGGAACTCCCTTCCCTATTCCAGTTTCCCTGTGAGCTATAATCTCCAGCTATTCAAATGTAATGTTAATCGACATCTCCAGTTGCGTTGATCTAGACACTATCCTTCTCCTCATCCTTTCCTCTATCACTCCTATCTGATCTTGCTCCAAATTTTCTTTAACCCCTTGCGCCCTAGTGGCTTCCCGTCTTGCTTGGGGTGAAAAGTGATGATTTCATATACATGATTTGAGAGTGTTGCTCAGATTGATGTTAGAATGAATTGCATAAATTTTTGACATTGCATCTATGCGTTATTTCATGCTGGCATCTAAATATTTTGAACAATATTATGGCTTCAGATACAGAGAAAATTTATTTGCCATTTTGCTATAAAATGTCTTGATGGTCATTTTCTATATATAAAAACATGTCTTGTTATTATTTTACAATAATTTTTGGAGGGTTCACTATTTGTCCATAGCTGGAACCCTACCAGGTGCTATCACCCTGGGGCAGGTTAGACCTAAGATCAACAGAATTAGAGGTGATTCAACGCTATTCAAATCCTCCAAACTCCTTATCAAAGGCCTGGCTGTCGGATGTAGTTTATCGTCTTACCCAGGACACGGATGAAGTTTATCGTCATACCCAAGACTGAAATGAATTGTGTTGGACAGATTGTGATTACATTAGAAAGATACACGTAATTCTTAAAATGATAGAGAAAAGAAAATGTTGTCGATGCGGTGACAGTTAGGGAAAATACGTTTTTGTCATATGAAATTAGCAATCCCATTACTGACATTCATGTTGACATCAAATGATTATGATTTATAGCAAGAATTTCCGACTCACGTAAGTACCTTCAATATTTCTACTCAAAATATGACATTAGATATTGATGTTTTCGTAATTATATACTTTTTTTTTTCTTAGTCTTTGATTTTTTTCGCTGTCTTTGTTTGGCCTTTTATGATAAAAAGATTGTTCACTGAAGTGTCATTTGATGCTGGGTTTATCTGCATAATCTGATCTGTGGTTTTAATCATGCAGTCTGGATGCCTGTCTATTGACTCGCAGAGTTCACAAGTTGCAGTTTTCTACGACTTGCTGACACTAATTTTATACTTCATGTTTTGACCTCGTATGTATCAAATTTAGTTCTTTCCGAAAAACAAACAAAACAGGAATATTTATTAACGAAAGACGAGATTTCTTAATATTAGTCGTATTTCTTTCTTAGTATCATTATTATGTTTGTTCATTTGTTCTTGTGAGTGGTAGCATGTTTCAGAGTCCCGACTATGGGCAAATAGTTAACCTCCAAACTGTGGTCAAAATTCTTTGAATATATATACACATACATTTTCATAGACGAAATATCAGTAATTTTGTGGGGGGGGGGGATAAATTTCCAGCAATACACATTTGTAAATGAAATTATTAATGCACCCAAGAAAATTGAATTTCGCCATTAAATGACCCATAAGATGTTGATATACCACTAAACAAACCCAAGCTCATTCGTTCCTTAGTTATCCGGTACGTTACCCATTACCAATATCTTATAAATTATTTCGTTTTGATCACGTGGAATGACACAAACATTGAAGACGGTTTGATTTCAATGAGAGAAACCAAGAAGTAATGATGCTCTCATGCCTTTAACATATGCTTCAGTGGAATGGAAACATTTGTTAATTTAAAACAGTTTCATTTGTACCCTCTTACTTCCTAAAATATGGACTTGAATTCATGCATGTAATTGTTAATGCAATATTTTGTTAAAGTTAAGCAGAAATATTTAACAATGAAATAGAAATTTTCGTGGATATTATATGCTCGTAGAACTCACAAAAACATTAATCAAATATTAAGTAAAGAATTAGGACTTATCAGCTAAAAAAAAACAAAAAAAAACGAAATTTTCACGAGTAAAACTATGCCTTTTCACCTTCAAAATGATAATAATCAACTTCAAAATGGACTTATTTTCAAGTAAAAAAATTAATCAACTCCAAAATGGATTAATCAACTTCAAATTGGAAAACAACTTCAAAATGAGAATTAATCAACTTCAAATTGAGAATTAATATAATACTAATAAATTTAATATTTATTCTTTTATCTTTACTTAAAAGGGATATAAAAAAATATAAACGTTCCTAAGAAATTTATTTAAAAGATTACATCCTCTAAGTTAATTACAGAGGGAAGTAATCTCTGTATTCCAGATACGAAGATAGTGCAAGTCTCAGGAGAAATATTATTAATTGCCTCGGAGATCATCGCTTCTAACTTGCCGAGGCGGAATTCTTTAGTAGTTAAAGATCCCTGGCAATCACCTCTTAAAATCCCAACAATTGAGTCTGCCATACTTCTTTTTACGTCAGCTTTAATGACTGACCAAACCTTTTCAATGGGATTTAACATCGGACTATAGGGGACAAATCTGAAAAGTTGGTGTTGCCTAAATTCATCCTCCTCCACAACTTCTTCATCTGAAGTATGGCAAGGAGCGTTATCAATAACTAAGACAACTCCCATTTCATAAATTTCATTTGCCTTTCTAAGGCACTCCCTGGTCTATTCTTTCGCATCCACTTTTTTGAAAGAACCTCTTTTAATTTTATGATGAATTAATCCTTTATTACTAATACATCCAATAACATGGATGTTATTTCCCCTGGATCCGCGCGCAACTGTAGTGCACCTTGTGCCTTTTTTAGAGCAACCTTCTCTTCTTGAAATATGGAGATTGAAATTGGTTTCATCCATATAAAGAATTGGCACACTTTGGGACTGAAATTCTAATAAAGCTACTGCGTAATTCTTCTTCAGGTTCTTTTGTAGAGGTTTCTCCAGCATCATCATCAATCATCATTTTTTGTCCATACAGTACTTTCTCCTACTTTTACTGTAGGCTCACCCAATGCTTTCTTGGCCTCTAAGTTGTTTGTATTTTAGTTTTTTCTTCATCTATATAATAAAGACGAAGAGTCAATTTCCTTACTCATGGGGTAAATTAATTGAAAAAAAAATTCAATTTACCAAAAAAAATATCTCAATTTGAAGTTGTTTATTCCAATTTGAAATTGTTTATTCTCATTTTGAAGTTGATTGTTTTTAGGTTTTTGACATGTTCTCAATTTGAAGTTAATTTATCCATTTTGAAGTTGATTGATCCAATTTGAAGTTGATTGATCCAATTTGAAGTTGATTAATCCATTTTGAAGTTGATTAATCCATTTTGAAGTTGATTAATCCATTTTGAAGTTGATTAATTTTTTTACTTGAAAATAAGTCCATTTTGAAGTTGATTATTATCATTTTGAAGTTGAAAAGGTATAGTTGTATATTAAGATTTTAAAATCCTAAATAAAATGTGGATAACTCCAATAGCCTCTGAGGCCATTCTCTAGCTTGAATCTATTTTAACATTATTTATACTGACGTTTTCCGGACTTCATTAAGCTCTTGTTGATTCATGTAATCTTCAGGGTATTTCGAACTGAACTCTTAAAACAGAGACATGGTACATAGAAGAGTAATATATATATATATATATATATATATATATATATATATATATATATAAATATATAAAAATATGCATATATGCACTTTTCAGTCTACTGTCCCCTATTTTAAAATCATTCACCGTTCATTGAATGGTTCTTGAATGCATTTGAAGAGGGAAGCCAGCGTATGAATGTTGGTACCATTACTGAAGGCCTAAATAATCATTTTCCTTTCACCATTACTCACATGGAATGGCGATGGGGTTGACACGACACTATTTTAACCTGTTCCCTCTAGACGAATAAGTGAAAGGATGTTTCAGTGATTCTAATTAAAAATGGTGTCAAGATGGCTAAGGTTTTATCTGAATACCTGGTGAAAAGCAACCCAATTGTTTTAGTGTATTTTTAGTTATTAAAAATTTTGTGTGACGGATAAATATGCTGTTAAACCCTCTGTGTGTGTATGTTCGTATGTATGTATATATTTTTATTTTCTTTTTTTTTTACAATCAAAAGGAATTTATCTAAGCTTAACATAGAATTTGTTACAATTACTTCTAAAACTCAATACAAAATAATGAGCAAAACTAAAAAGAGAAATTTATATTATCATCTGTAATAATTGCCACAAAGACTACAAAGGAGAAACCTCGAGGAGTTTAAATAAAAATATATATATGTTATGATGTTAATATGGGTGTTAATAAAGACAAACGCCAAATAACATGTAACAATAAAATGGGGTTTATTCGGTTGGTAAGTTGGTACAGATATCGCCTGAGTAGTCTATAACTAACTCAGCTCAAGAACTTCTTCGACACTGTCTTTTGACATGCCACTAGTTAACGTCCTTCTTTGTAGACGAGTTCATCTCCAAGAGGGGTAGTAGGTTCCTACACAACAATATATATGAATAAACTTCTTTAATCAATACAGGTACTTACTGGAACGAAAGTGTACAGAAAGTGCTTTAACTGATTAGAAAATTTAAGCAACATTCTGTTAGACTAAAATATTATTAGGTTGGTGCAAAAATAATGACGTAAAATGTCGTTTTTTGACGTCAAAAAACGACATTATTACGTCATTATTTTTGCACCAACCTAATACATACTCATAAAAACACACTTATTAGTTAAGTACAACTTACCCATTCTTTAAACAACTTTCCGCCCATCATTCTACAATCTACAGTTAGCTTTAGATCGACTAAAAAAAAGAGTCGAGTCAGAAGAATACACTGCGCGCTGGAATATTTTGCATTTAAAATCTTTAAGCTTTTGCCAAGTTTGTTTTGTAATATGCGGTATTCCATTGTCTTGATGGAAAATGACATCTTTTCAATTTGCCAATATCGATCATTTTTCTTGATCCCAAATCCCTTCCAGGGGCGATCGACAGTTGAGATATCGATTTTTCAAACGTTTAAAAATCTCTTCCGTCGGAATGTTAGGTATATTCTCGACGATAGCAAGTAGAGCGTCTTCATCAACATCGGAAACCACCTTTTGACGGTCCGAAGAGAGAGAGCACAATTCAAATAAACCTGATTTTTTTTCGCAGCTCCGACACTGAATCCTTTCCGAAATTCATTGGGCAGAATATGACGAAAGTGACGACTCGAGCCTAAACCATGCAAGGTTTCACTCTAGAACATATCTGAAATCGGCAGCATAGGAAACGCCACGGACATTTGGCATGATCTGAATTGCATAACATAATTTAATGTTGCACTTAATTTTCCTTTGGTTTCGTTTAATTTGTTTTACGCCATATCAACCTCCATGTATTCTTTAATGCCGACAAGACTTTTAGGATAGTTTCGTATGGATAGAATATATATTTGTAAGAAATGAGATCTGGTTTCATACGTATAGGTGTAATGAGGGTTTTTGTCGAGAGTCAAACGTGTTGTTGGTAATATTTTTTTCAGAAATTTATTGCTGGTATTTATATTTTTGTGTTTGCCTCCAGTTTGTAGGGGGGATTTTTCCATAGCTGGGAACCTAACAGGGGCTAGCACACAGGATCTGGATGGATCTCGGGAAAACAGCAATTAAGAGGTAATTCCACGCTCTACAAAACCTCCCGAACAATGGCCTTGCTTCCGTATGAATAATTTCGTCATACAAAGTACTCTATAATTTTCGTAAAACCTTATATCTCGAAAATGATATTATCAGCATTATTAAAGTGGATATCACAAGCTAAATTCTAGACAATGTATTCTTCAGATGAATATAAAAATATCCTTAAAATTCTATTAATAACAGTTGGTCAAGACCAATCTTATTGAAAAACATTGACCGTCCTAATAACTTGTCATTTTGTAGTGAATTCTAGGGAAAAATCAAAGGTTAAAGTTACATTAGCCATAGATAAATATTAGCAAATTCGTCGGCTCATACTATGACGTAAACAACAAAGAACGTAAATTATGATATCGATTTGAAAACAGACTGTAAAAATCATTTTTAAACGCTGTTTCCTTGACGCGAAACGAGGAAATGAGACAGGAAGCCGAAGGCCCGACTGGGTCTAGCAATTTTTCAAGTGTAGCTTAGATGTGGCACAAGGTCGAAAGGCGTAACTGTTCTAGCGAGACAAGCTTGCTAAGCATTATACCGCCTTGAAGTGCCCAAATGATTTTCTAAGCATAGCTTAGATTCGGCACAAGGCCGAAAGTTTGGGGTACCCAGTGAGGATCGAATTCACTATTCACTCGTAATTGTTCCAGCGAGACAAGTTTGCTAAACATTACACCGGCTGGAGGCGCCCGGTCCCGATTAGAACATACTATGTATATTTTGCAAGAATTTGAATTATACAGCTACTTTTAACTGATGACAGTTCACTGTAGTTGAACAAGGTTTTCTGAAAACAAATACGTAATGGTATCAGAAAAACTCATGTAAAAACATTTCCACATCGACAAATATTCAAAAGACAAAACTCAGCAGATTTCAAAAGACAATATACACTAACTACTTAAGAGACATGTTTTATCAAGGATATTCTTATTAGGTTTTCGTAAAATATGGTCGTTCTTATTATAACCAGCTTATGCCATGATGCAGAATAATACATACTCAACGTTTAAGCGGCATTTATTGACCTGAACAGACAGTCGATTAATATTTATGAAATATGTGGAAACAAATTTGCAGGAAAATAGTTTTCTCAAGTAAAATAAATTTTATTGTTCTTTCCATTACTGGTGTGGGCTTTCTTTCTAAACTTTCTAAAGTACTGTTAGAACGTCGCCATATTGGTTGGCATTATGTTCTCTTCGGGTTATGTCTGTAGTTGTTGAAGTTGTCGAGAGTACTCAAATGATGTGGTTTCTTTGATCTAATACAGATCTCTGTGATTGAACCTTGTGAACTGATGCTACACAATGTGGTATAGTCCTTGCTAAAACTTGCAAATTTCATTAGCTCAAATCCACCTATATTCATCAAACTGCGAAAACTAACAGTTTAGCTACGTGTAGATTAAGGTTTCTGTTTTAGAAAATTTTTATATTCAATCATATTTCTAGGTTTTAAAATGGACGGAAAATACGAAACTGAAATCCGAAGGCGCATTAGTATAGTGAAATAATGTCTTTTAAATTTGAGCAAAGCATTAAGAAAACGGATAATTGCATTAAAAACAAAGAAAAGAGTATATTTATTATATTATTTAATATCGGTCCTACTATATGTCAGTGAATGCTGGACAATCTCCTCACAGATGAAGAAGAGACTTAATGTGGTTCGAAATAAGGATGTTCTGTATTTCATGGACTGGACATGTAAGCAATGACGAGATTTTAGGGAAAATGTAAACAAAAAGGACACTTCTACTTAACATCAGAAAACTACAGTTGAAATTTCTAAGATCGCTTAGAAAATTTGACACTAACAGGACATATTGAAGGTAAGAGGGATAGAAGAAAGATCGTAACACCTATGTAAGGAGCTAGTGCAAATGGTTGGCAGAAAGGTGTTAGGCGAGATGGAAAAGACAAGCTACGAGCTACAAATGATAAGATATTGTGGTGAGCCATGATCGCCCACCTGACAGAGAAAAGGATTTCGTGGAACAATCTCTAAAGGATGTTTATTTTTTGGTTCAATTTTGCTCAAACAATAAAATTTCTGATTGTGTTTTTTATATCGGGGTTTAAAATATGAATAAACGGGTCAAAGTTATATATTTTTTTTTACATTCGAGTACTTTAAATTCTGAATGTTCTTGCCAAGTATTATTATCTAGCCGTATGTTATTATTTGACTTATGTAACTTTATTAAATTATATGACTCCCTTGGTATTATTTAATAAATCATGTTTGGGTGAATGTGGAGAAAGTGAGACAATAGATAAAGGCTGTTAGACAAAGCATTTCACAGAAGTGACGTGTTTTGCTTGCTTCGGCTTCTCTACAATGGAATGAAAAACAAAACTGTAAGGGAAATGTTTTAGAATTTTTTTTATAAGAGAGTCAAATTCTTATCAGTTCCGACTAGCAGATATCGTTTTGTTTATATATATATATATATATATATATATATATATATATATATATATATATATATTGTTATGGTCCGGTTCCTTGTACCACGGTGATAGTCCAAGGTAGAACCAATAAAGAAGAACTGGAACACAGATATGGAATAACACAGATATATTACAAACAGGAATATATACAGAGAAGTAGAAGTGTTAGTATGAACAATCAGGTTTAGTAGAGAGAACAATGTAGTCTCGACCAGTATCACTATTCCAATGTCTTGCAGCAATCGTCTGAACGCGACTCTGTTTCGGACTGCCTCTGACTCGACTCTTGATTCGACTTGAACTACTGACATAACTGACGATATTGAGTTCCCCCACCAGGGCGTCATGTGGCACAAGGCCTTTTTAACAGGGGCTCGGCCAAAAATATGCCCATTGAACCCGTATAAACGGGCTCAGGGCCGGTTTACCTCCCCGAAAGAGACTCCGAACCTCGGCGTAGCCTTCTTCGGGTTCCTCCCCGCCCGAAGGCAGAGAGTTCCACCGATCAGCCGGTCGACTGACTCAACTGACGATATTCAGTCACCCGCCCCCACACACTGGGGCAGCATGTGACACAAGGTCGGTTATTTAATGTGGGTTCTCCGAGCCCGTCGGTTCGGACCAAAAATATGCTCATTGAACCGGTATAAAGGGGCTCAGTGTCGGTTTACCACCCCGAACGAAGCTCTGCCCTTCGGCGTAGCCGCGTTCGGGTTCCTCTCCGCCTTCGGGCGGAGAGTTCAACCGATCAGCCGGTCGACTGACTCAACTGACGATATTCAGTCACCGCCCCCACGAGGGTGTCATGTGGCACAAGGCCTTTTTAACGTGGGCACTCCAAGCCGAGCACAAGGCCTTTTTAACATGGCCTCTCAAAAAATATGTCCATTGAACCCATATAAACAGGTTCAGGGCCGGTCTACCTCCCCGAAAGAGACTCCGCCATTCGGCGTAGCCTCCTTCAGGTTCCTCCCGTCCGTAGGAAGAGAGTAAAGTACCGAGAGTAAAGTCGCTCAGAAAGTACTGACTCTACTGTCGATATTCAGTCACCCCCCACGAGGGTGGGATGTGGCACAAGGCCTTTTTAATGTGGGCATTCCGAGCCCGTGAGCTCGGACCAAAATTATGCCCATTGAACCCGTTTAAACGGGCTCAGGGCAGGTTTACCTCCCCGAAAGGGACTCCGAACCTCGGCGTAACCTCTTTCGGGTTCCTCCCCGCCCGAAGGCAGAGAGTTCAACCGATCAGCCGTTCGACTGACTCAACTGACGATATTCAGTCACCCCCACGAAAGTAACCTGGGCTTTTTAACATGGGCTCTCCGAGCCCGTAGGCTCGGCCAAAAATATGCCCATTGAACCCGTATAAACGGGTTCAGGGCCGGTCTACCTCCCCGAAGGAGACTCCGCCCTTCTGCGTAGCCTCCTTCAGGTTCCTCCCGTCCGTAGGAAGAGAGTACAACCGAACAGTCGCTCAGAAAGTACTGGGTCGACTGTCTTCTTGCCTACTCCTGAGGCGCAATATTTATTAAGTATGGAATAGTCCATTATTATTATGGGTACGATCCCATAAAATGAATTACTAAAGAAAACGTAATTACTAAAGAAAATTTATTCACTAAAATCGCCATTGGCTATAACCACAGCCTGCAGCCGATCTCAGAATCTCTTGCAACACTTAGTGACGCTTGACTGCACCCCACATATAATAAAGCGGATTGGAGTCTGGGGAGTTAGGTTACCAGATGGAAGGGCTGATGTGGTCGCAGCAATTGTCTGACATTACAGGGTTCAACTTCTTGTGTGACATGATGCAGAGTCGTGTTTCCTGACATAGTTTTCCAGCAGCCACCCTCTTGTTTCAGTTCATCACTACCTCCTCAAGGCACTTTGGTTTTGAGTCTAAGACACTGTGAGGAGATGAACGGATGCATAACGTCGCCATGACTAGTGATGACTCTAAACACCATGATGTTTTCTGGATATTTGGTTTTAATCACCCTCGGTACATCTTTCGGGTACGCAGACTGACACAGAAACTCTCCGATATGTTCGTATTAGAACTTCCGGTTCGAATGGCAAGCAGTAGAGCATGCCGTTTCCAAATTTCTGGCGGAGTGAAGTGCGTCATAGTGCTCTTTTTCTTATGAAGGCACCCAGCAGACCCAAACTATACTACGCAGTAGGCCAAATCCAAAATAAACAAAGCATACGCACGAAATTAAAAGACATAAAATGGCGACAATCCATCGCGCCCTGTCTACATAACTGAACTCAATACAAAGCTGTGACTATCTTTTATGCATTAACTATATCTTCAGATTATGTCGCTTCCGTTAAAGGATGAAACACTGTCGCTGATTAGTATTGACCTCAGTGCCCACTTTTATATTTACATAGGCTCTATCTCTAGTATTGAGCACGTTTACCAATAAATATAGCGTACCTTTTAAAACATCTTTACTTTTATTATATACATATATAATAGACAAACTTTCGAAGAACGTTCGCTTTCTGACCAAAAGACCCGAGTTCGAATCTCAACACTGCTGATTTGTCAGGAAAGAGACTTCCTGGTATTATAGGGGGCGATCAAAGCGTGCAGCACATTTAGAAACTGCATGAAAGCCATACCATCAGTTGAGCCAAGCCTTGTGACGGAACACTTCAGGGGCTGTCAATAGCTGTACTAGCACGAAACCACAAGTCATCGTGACCGAGGTTTTGAGTGTTCTTGTGTTCTTTAGATTGTTTAGAATCACGCTCTCTCCCAGAAACTGTAACTAAGCACTGCTCAACATAGTTGCACTATAAACCACAGGTGGACAATGTGGGTGTTGAATAAACACAAATGAGCCTGAGCGAGCGTCTGCAATAGGGATTGCCTTGCCACCCTAGTCAATGGGCATACTCGAATATGAGTGACCAGCTATTATACATATATATCATTACCAATTCAAGAAAGAAATTCAGATTACCAACACACAAACAGAAAATGTCTCATATCGAGAATATTTAACATTGAACATGAGGAAAAATTAATTATTTTTAATAATATGTGAAAATCTCCACTTTTACCTGAAGACGGTCGCGAGACCAGAAACACGTGTCGTAAAATTATGTAAAACAAAGCATAATATTTTTTTCTAAATAAATCCACATTACAACCAAAAATGTTTGCGGCACCTCTCTTCTCTTCTTTTTAATATATATATATATATATATATATATATATATATATATATATATATATACGCAATTGTCGTTCTATATTAGTTAGATGCATAAAATTGATTACAATGATATATTTCTGGGTCTCTTGTCTATTTATTTGCGACCAAACAGCATGCAGCAGAGAAAGCTTTGCCAATGCTACAAGCAACGACAGAAACAATGGCTACTCTTGGCAAAGGTGAGCATTTAATATCCAAGGATCTTGACATCAGCAGCTTCTTCTTGGCGTTCTCTTTGGGGGAGGTAGCCAAACAGCTTCCAGCTTTGAACTATAACTTTTGTTTTCCTTCGAAACGCCAAATGAGATACACGAGTCATTCATCATCTCTTAGATACGCGGGTCTGCATTAATTCCAGACAACTGTGATACCAATAATCATCTAACGATCCATATTCACACACACACACACACATAGACACGCGCGCGCGTGTCTATGTGTGTGGTTTACGCGCATATTGAAGGAATGGTGAGAAGATCCACTTCCTAAAATCTGAACATATGCCGCCAAAAACAATATTTCTCCAAAGGAATACTTCGTCGGAACAAGAACTTTACAAAAGTTTCCACACACACTCATAGACAGTATGGGAAAGGAAGTAGTCAAAGGTTGAATTATGTACAGGCAAATCTGGAATCGGGATGCTGAAGTATAGCTCAATCAGCTAAGTGACAACCATTTTACTTTTCTTACATATAGATCATTTCACGTAATTGTTATTAAACAACAGAATTGATGGTCATATGTAGCCATATCTTTTGAAATACAATGATCCATATTAATTTTTAATGTAAATTATAACCTTTACTTTTTTTCATATAGGCTTAGGGCCTCATCTTTGTTGTCATATTCACGACGTTTCGGCCGTTGTACAATCCAGCCTTCAAGTGATTTGTGTTGAAATTTCGAATAAAAAACTTTCTTTAGTCAAACATGCGTTGGATAGTTTTAAAGTTAATCATGAAATCGAAAATGTACTGTCTAATTAAGAACCAGTATCTGTATTACACTTCTAGACATTTATAAAATCAATTTAATTTCATTTATTTTTAAATTAATATTTTATAAAATATATACTTTGCAAACAACTGAACATTTCCATTTGTTAAAGTAAGATTCGCTTCTAGAAAATAACGGGGAATATTGAAACTTGATTAAAATCTTAAAAATGGAAACTGAAGAAGACATGCTGTTTGATGAAATTTAAAGGATTTCATTTTTTTAAATCTGAGCTGTAACTCGGAATGTAGATGATGAAAGTGAACTTACTCAGACTGCAAGAACTTTTAATTTCGTAGATTCACAATAGCAAATAGCATACGGATTGTATTAGGTTGGTGCAAAAATAATGACGTACTAATGTCGTTTTGTTACCTATTTTTAACGTCAAAAAACGACATTATAACGTCATTATTTTTGCACCAACCTAATAACTTTTCAAAAACATCGCCGCTTCTGAAATCTAGTATCTACGTCAATTTAACATTGTTCTCATCCTTCAGTTCAACTGTGTAAATATTAATCCAGAACTGATACGTATTAATATCTAATTTTTTTCCTGCGTTAAGGAATTTATTGGCCCACCTTTTGTTTCGTATGCATCTATCCATACTAATACAAAAAACATAAGCTGTTAGGGTAATATACAACCTCTTTTAGGATGCTCCCATTTCCTTCCATTAAGATCACGTGGCTACAAGTCGGAGGCATTATTTTCGGAGTGACCATTTTATTGCACAATCAATTTATCTTCGAATAATAACACCGGTGACGACATCCTGTTACTAACATATTTCTCAATCGGTTGTAAGTAAATAAATATAAGTTGATTTTCTCTTTCCGTGTGCACTTTGAGGGCGTGTGGGATTATGCCTATCCACAGCATCTTGCTTTTTGTTGATTTCGAAACACTAGTTCTTTTAGGATTCTGGTATATTTTACTTGGTGTACTTCTAGGGATAATGGCTAGGTTTGAGGAATCGGAGAGCCGTGTTCGAATTCCAGTCGAGTTGATTCCATTCACTTACTGTTGTAGAGTAGCTTGCACCCCTTCAGCACTCTACCAGATGGTCTGGCTCATAGCCTTAAAGAGTCTACATATTGTTTTGTGTTTTTTGTATACATCCGTTAGTACCGGATACAGGTGATGAATAAATATATTAAGCACTCGTTCTTCTCTATGTATCACTCACCTCGACGATACAACACTTACGTACTTCGGAAAGGTATGAATACAACTCTTCTCCCCGACCAAGCAATAGGACAGACTGGATCCTCTAGCTTTGGGTAGCAACCAGTATAAAAGGACAATTCTGAATTCCAATTCTGAAGGTCGTTTGGGTCCCCAGCTATGGGTAACTAGCAATTCAGACTGGTATCTAGAGCCTTTATTAACAACTAGTGACCGTAGTGTTTCTTTATTAAACAGGGAAAAGTTATCTCCTTATTTGATTTGTGTGCAATAAAGATTAACCTCTTCGTTCTCGAATTAAAGTTCAGTCTAATCTTTATAAAAATTTTTAAAGAAAAGTTTCCCATCGTTATAAAGCAATTAGTTCGATTGGTCATAATCAGTGGGTTCGATGCCATGCACAGTTCAATATGAATAAAGTAGCATACAGGGTTCGATGGATATATTGTCGTCTAAATTATGCACCAATCATTTTAACATATATTTACCAAAATTAAATAAAAATAGCTTGAAATACTAAAGGGTAAATTTATTCAACAGAATCGACATTGGCTTCATACCACGGCCTCAAGACGACTTCGGAATCTTCCGCAACTATTCTGGACATTCTCCTTGTTTAAGCTGGTTAATACTGCCATAATCCATGTCCTCAGTTCATTTTTGTTGTTACACGGAGTTTTGTTGATCTCTCGCTAAACTGCGTCCCGCATGTAATAATTCAGGTAGTTAGGTTGCCAGATGCAATAGTTGAAGTGTTCGCAGAAATTGGTTGACAGCCATAAATGGGTTCTCATTGTGCAGCATGGTGCAGTGTCCTGTTGCCAGACATAGGACCTTCCATCAACCACTCTCTTGACACGGAGCGGCACTACCTCCTCAAGGCATTTGATGTTGGTCCCTGTGTTAATTCTGAGTTCCCCATCAACAAATTCAGTTGTTCTTTTCTTATCAGAACGATCAGAGTAAGCTTTCCAAGCGGCTGTAATCACCCTTAGATATATCCAACTCTTTCCGTATCCTCTATGTTCGTATTGGAGCTTCCGGATCAAAAGTACAACGTGCCATTTCCAAAATCAAAAACAAACAACGCACCTAAGCGAAATTAAAAGCATAAAATGGCGACCCATCGCATCCTGTATATTGATATTTCGAAAAACCAGCTAACGAAAGAAACAAAAAAAAAACAATTCCCTCGAAGATTATTCGAAACCTCTAAGTAAGATCATGCTGAAATATGTATTAAGATATTCTGTGTGGTTTTAATTTGGAAATTAAAAAAAAATATTAGAATATCGTAGAAGAAAAGTAAGTTAGTTCAGTGATTTTTAACACCTGAAAATGACATTTTTCTTTTCTTTTTGTTTATAAAAGGAAGGAATAGTTTTGTCAGAAAATATAAAAGGAAAAATATTTTTTTAAAAAAAGACAACAATATTTTTTTTCTTACAACCCGTTTTATTTGTATTTTTCTTTAAATTTAGCTAAATTGAGTTAACCGTCTCCCAGTTTAAAAAAGCCAAAACCAGAAAATATAATATTGCGGCGTTTTTTGTTTTTTTTTTTGTTTTTTCCAGAAAAATACTTAGTCAATAAAATAAGAAAAAATCTCAGATTTTATTTTTTTTCCTTGTAGTCTCTCATATATTTAAAGAAATAAAAAAAAAAAATTCTCTCTTTTCTGCTTCCGGCATCGAAGACTACTACGGCTACTCCAGAATAATTCTACCTAATCCCTTCCGGGCGTGGGGTTTACATTTTCATCTGTTTTGGTCAAGTGTGAGCATCTTCGGGCTACCATGGAGAACCGTGAGTATAAAATAGCCAGACATCCGGTGACGGCCTTCGGCAGTGCGTGCGTTCCATACAGGAAATATTCGTTACATATTTAATAAGATCAGAAGCTCAGAGCATACCCGAGTGTTCATATATATTAGTGAGTATAAGATTATGGACGCACAGAAAGAGAAAGATTTCTGCAGAGCGAATTGGGTGGCGTTGGGGGAAGACGCGAAGAGAAACGAACTTGTGACGCGGTAATTAAACCTCAACGAAACTGGATACTTCGGCATCCAGTACAAATATTGTCTTACATCATCAATATCAAATCTAAGTTTGTATTTTTCTGAAAAAGTAAACTTAGTAAATAATATTATTCAGGGCATCGTGAATGGTTGTCAACAAAAGGGACAAGAGAAAATGTGAAGTACGTATCGGGGATGTCAAATTCAAGCAAGTGTAGAATGTAACTGTGTTGTATGCGTATAAAAAAAAAATTATACGAAAATTCAAAGGCAGCCATGAAAAGCGAAAGATGCCGACCAGAAACTGATCAAAGTATTGAGAAATTTCTTTGAAAGGAAGAAAAGTTGGTAGATTAGCATGCAAAATTTTATCTCATAGAGGGCATTGAATGTAGGTTAATTTATTGACAAATGCAGAACAAAAATGATATATATATATATTAAAGACATTTTTATGTTTAATATTCTTTTTATAGATACAAGTATTTAAGTAAAATATTCGTCCTTTGACAGGATCCGAACCTGCATCCTATACGGAACCGTCATTTACGCTGACATCCCTTAACCGACTCGGCCACAAAGGAGCGTTCGGTAAGCAAGGTCGAATTTACTGCTTATAAACTTCAAACTTCCATGAATCTCGCACATTCATAACTGCTCATGGCGTATCAAATGTAAACAAATGACGTCATACATTAAGAATTGGACAAAGTCCGACAATTTATTAAGGAAATTTTTATGTTTAACATTCTTTTTATAGATACAAGTATTTAAGCAAATTGCTTAATTAATTTACTTGACGGTTCCGTATAGGATGCAGGTTCGAATCCTGTCAAAGGACGAATATTTTACTTAAATACTTGTATCTATAATATTTTCTATGAACATTTCTCGGACATTTAGGTCGGTAAATGTTATTTAATACTTTTTATTATAAACAGAGCATTTACTTAAATACTTGTATCTATAAAAAGAATGTTAAACATAAAAATGTCTTTAATAAATTGTCGGACTTGTCCAATTCTTAATATATATATATATATATATATATATATATATATATATATATATATATATATATATATATGGGACACATATCTTTATTCAAACATGTTTCAATGAATAATGAAGACATATTGTATATACTATCTATATTATATCTATCTTTTTTTCATACGGATCCTTTTCATTCATCTAAACAGTTTCCTGATATCAAGACGAAATTTATCAAGAAAGGTAGATTTTAAAACATTTACAACAAATATAGACAGATACATTTACAACAAGTTTTTCTTTTTATTCTCTGAAGATGATCTTAGAAAACATTAAAATTACTTGGGTTGAAAAAAAACTACGACGCTTACTTGATGAATTTCATCTTAATAGCAAGTAATTTATTTGACAACTAGAAAGGATCTGTAAAAATACACTGTTTATATATATATATATATATATATATATATATATATATTAATGCATATTTCATACTACTATAGACAAGTTTTGTTTATTTATTTTAAGTAAGTTCCTTTCATATTGTCTGATAAGCTTAATCACATTATCGTTGAAATACGAAAGGAAAACACCATATTGATATATGTTTAAACCAAATCTAAGCTTTTGGCTTACACAATCCATTATCAAAGATGACAATTTCAATAAATCAAACAACACACAGACGAAACAACAATGATAGTCCGCCCTTGCTGCAAGAAAATTTCCAAGTAACGAGAAACTCGTATATAAGAGACGTGGAAGCGAAAATCACGTCGCAGCTTGTGACGTCACGCATGACCACGCGAGAGTAAAAAAAAACGAGAAGTATTAAGTATGGAAGCCGATGGTATAAACCTATGGTTTCTCTTATAAATCATAGGCATTTACGGATATTTGTGGTGATTTTATAGTTTATTTTGTACAGGTTAGGTTTCAACTGTTTTATGTATAAAGCTTCAAGAATTTTTAATTTTTTTTATTGTGTTCATTTTTAAATATAGTTGTGCTGTCAACAAGGATTTTTCGGAATTGAGTACGCGAGCAGGCATGTTGTTTTAAATGTTAGAGTTATCATTTAAATGTAGAGTCAACCACCGTGAAAGCGAGTTTGTGGTGTGACCAACATAAATATTATTTAATCCGCTGGAGATAAAATCTCCCAAAGGGCATTTGAATTTGTAAACTATGTTGGTTTTCTGCAAATCTTCTGCAAATCTTTCTGCATTCTGCAAAAGATTCTCCCCCCCCCAGGGAGGGGGGGGAGAATCATTGCGAATAGTTAAGTTGGATATACTAGATTTAGTGTAGTATATGATTAACCTAATTTTGTTGCTAGTGTCTGCTGTGTATATATTAGTATTTACTAATTTTTTAATATATTTTCTTGTTTATAATTAGTATGCATTTGACTAAGATACAAGAGATTAATATGTTTGGAGTTGAAGCAGTATTATGTTCTATTTGCGTAGTACTAAAACATCTAAGAAAGTATTTATTTGTTCAACTATATAGTTTGGAAAGCTATTATTAATAAGTGTTTGTTTTATATTCTTTAGTTCACTGTAAAAAATCTGTTTTGTAGATGAATTAGTTTTTGCTCGATGTATTATATTTTTTATAATCGCTATTTTTTAGTAATGTTGACATTCGCTTTTGTAGTTAAGTGTACATGAATTTATGCTGGTAGGTTTTTTGTATGGCGGAATTGTAAATTTATTATTATTTGTGTTTATCAATATGTCAAGGATGAGAATTTTATTAGTAGTATTGAGTTTATACGTGAATTTAAGGACAGAATTATTAATATTCCATGTGTATTTTTAAGTAAAATAAGGATATCATCAATATATCTTGGATAGATGGAACGTTTTGTAACATCAGTAAATATCTTATTTTCGAGGTTCGACATGTAGAAATTGCTAAATCTCGGACCCAGTACTGAACCCATGGAGACGCAATCACGTTGTATATATATATATATGTATATATATATATATATATATATATATATATATATATATATATATATATATTTATTATTATTATTATTATTATTATTATTATTATTAATATTAATATGATCTAGAAAAGGGACTTCAGTAGAACAAACTAATAGTAATTTCTGTAATATATTCGGATCAATTTTAAGTGATGGTAAAGATGAGTTACTGTATATATTACTTATAATTATGCCAATAGTATCACTAACAGGGACATTGGTAAATAATTTTCAACATCAAGTGAAACTATGATTTCATTGTCGGGTTTTTCACTTTTTAGGATTTGGATTACTTCTAATGTTGAATTAACACTAAATTTACTAGGAAGGTAAGGAGTAATCAGTTGGCTAATGTATTTTGTTAGCTGATATACAGGATATGATAGGACGGAGAGGATGTTTTTTATAGTGCCGTATATGTAACCGTGTCTATAATCAACAACAATTTTCGGAAGTTTTAAAGAGTTCTGTTCAGCATTATTAGCATTAATAAGTTTATTAAACTTTGATTTTAGTTGGTTGGTCGGGTTCTTGTTAAGTTTTTTAAACTTTATGTGATCATGGAGTATGTGGTCTAGTTTTTTGTTGTAATCCAATTTGTTTAGGATGACAAAAATGTTGGTCTTATCAGCTTTTTTTTTACAATAATGTCAGGGTGGTTACGTAGTTCTTGTGCGGCAATTTTCAGTTGTTTAGAAAGAATTTTTGAGGAGTTTCTGCTTTTATCATGTCGATCTTTCAATGCCTCGGCCTTAAGTAAGTCTTTAAATTCTCGTGTAGTTTCTATTAGTTGTTCATCCTGGAGTTTAACGATGTTTTGGTATAGGGTCTCAATTTCTATTTTTTAAAAAGTCGATTGTACTTACGGTATATATGGCAGTTAGGTCCAAGGTTAAGTAATTCTTTTTGGTGCTTAGTTAGTTTATAGTTGGAAAGGTTAATGTATTTATCAGTTTTGTTAGGAAGAGTGATATTACCTTTGTATAATGTATTCAGTTTTTTTATAATTTTAATTCGGTGTTGAGCTTTTTATAATTATGTCAATAGTTTCACTAACAGGGACATTGGTAAATAAGTTTTCAACATCAAGTGAAGCCATGATTTCATTGTCAGGTTTTTCACTTTTTAGGATTTGGATTACTTCTAATGTTGACTTAACACTATATTTACTAGGAAGATAGGGAGTTATAAGGTGGTTAATGTATTTTGTTAGATGATATACAGGAGTTGGAATTTGCGATATGATAGGACGGAGAGGATAGTTAGGTTTATGTGTTTTATAGTGCCATATATGTAGCCAGGTCTATAATCACCAACAATTTAGGGAGTTTTAAAGAGTTCTGTTCAGCATTATTAGCATTAATAAGTTTGGTTGTTTGGGATCTTGTTGAGTTTTTTAAACTTTGTGTGATCATGGAGTATGTGGTCAAGTTTTTGTTGTAATCCAATTTATTTAGGATGACGATATATATACATATACATATTGTCATACACAGGCAGACTGTTCCGCTGTATCACAGTTCATCAGTGTGGTTAGACGTCCGGTTGCCTTTAAGTAGGATCGAGACCCTACGGAATTGGCATCAGTCGGGATTATACCACTAAGCCATTGGACAAAGGTGAATTTAAGCGTATTTATTTTTAGATAAACACACAGTGACTGAGAGAACTCGATTTACCGAAACGTCTTGCATTATATATAAATGTATTTTCATCTTTTCAAAAAATAAAATATAACTGTATTAAGTGCGACCCTGCATATTTCCATTAAAACATCGTAGTGTATATACACACACACACACTAAATACAGGCAATTCTTTTTTTTGAAAAGATGAAAATTCATGCATTTTCGTTGCACTATGAACAGGTATATTTTACTGGAAGTGTTAGAATCCATGCAAAACAATGAAGTGGTCGCACTATGTGTTGTGAGGGAGAATATTTCCCTACAAGTTTGGACTCGGCCCTCGGACGAAAGTCAAAAAAATCCTACATCAAGAGGAGTGGCAGTAGCTTTTACTGAAAACAGTCATTCCCGGGTAAACATTCTCTTCCCTAGTTTCTCTTTTAAATTGTTTCCCTCTACAAAAAGGTAATAAACTTGTTAAACCAATTCCAGTTTTCAACTGTCGTTTTTGATAATTCGGTTTCAATACTATGCATGAAGTCGGCTTATACACGGGAATAAGCGATAAAATTGCTCACAATCGAAAACGGGATGAATTCAGAATTCAGGTTTCATACATAATTTGTTTCTTTTTTCTCAATGTTATCTAAACTTTATGAAATTATTCACATGAATTGACATGTAGAGCGTCTTACAGAGAGTGTTGTTAAATAAATTCATCTAAGAAACATAAACCATGCGCTCGCCATCTTTAAACGATAACTCGTATATTTAAATCTGTTTTAGACTAATCTCGTTTTATTAAATATCCGTATATCCTTCACGATTCTGCGATCACAATTTCAAAACAATTATAAATATTCTTCACAAGGAACATTTCAATATTTTGTTTTTTTAACAAGAAACATCAGCTGGCATATGATGTTATATTCGTAAATTTTCTGGACGAAATGTAATATGAAACAATATAATCTTATTTGACTTGTTTTTAGAGCTAACGATTTGCTGTTATATTAAAGCGGTGTGTTCTTGGGAGCCTTTTTAAAATGGAGAGCGTCGATTTTATATGGAATTATCTTCTCATGTCAGAAAACATTCATTCAATACAAACCAAATCCCACAAATTTGACAGAACATGAATATAAATTACTGCTAAAATAAATATTGAAATCAGGTGTTCACAATAAATTACGCTCGCTATTTTCCTGACGTAAGGAATTAATGATTTTATTCTAAATTTTTTAAAAAGAAATAAATCGTGAACATCGTTCCACACGGAAAATATTATTTTTTTCAGTACCAAATACATTAAAATCCCAATGGAAGAAAATAAAACTAAATTATTTATTGCACCAATATTCCAAGTGGGAAATTACTTCTTCCAAAATAATTTTTCCAAATACGGCTTTTTCACTTGATATGTTTAAAATAATATCGGAGACGGCATATAATGTATATTTTATTCAGAATACTATATCAGACCAAAATAAGCCAGAATAATTGGCATTATGTAGAGTTCAGTCCATAAATTATATAAAATACTCAATTGTTATATACGTATATATGATTATTTTCATATATAAACGTAAAAGACACACCTGTCGATTTCAGCTTATGAGGATTAGTAAGGTTTTGATTTGTTTTTAACTAAGCAGCCATATTAACCACCCGAGGCACATAATTTTATTATAACAGCGGAGAGTTGTTTAGGGTTGATTTCTGTTCAGATTAGCACACACACACACACACACACACACACACACACACACACACACACACACACACACACACACACACACATATATATATATATATATATATATATAGTGGTTCCATTGAAAACAAATGACAAGGCACTGCTTTGTTATATTTTTCTCATATTCATACAAGTGATTTCTTTTCAGGACATTGTGAGTAAAACTGTTCAACTGATCTGGGAATACGTGCGCTAATCTATTATTAATTAAGAATGTTAATTGTTGTTTTTCTTAAGTTGTAAGACTTTTTATATGTCATAGTAATGACTTTTTTTAATATATATTTTTTTTTACATAAACGATAGGAATGTTTTTGTTGTTATTATATAGAGCAAGAGAATTTCTTTTTAATTTTTGAAAACAGTCACAAACGTAATTGTATTATTGAGAAATGGATTATTTAATGCCTACACTTGTATTATTTGTAACTGTTTTCTGTATTCCAAAATAAATAAAAAAAACTTGTACGAATGCAAGAAAACTATAATAGATTCATCGCAATGCCGTCAGTCGCCTGCAATGAAACCTGCATAAAAGTGTGCTTGCGGCACAAATTCACAAACTTATATATATGCTTCTGCATGCCATCTTTTCCGTGGTAATATTTAAGATTTAGCGGTCATATTATCTATACATAAACAGTATATTCTCTGTGCAAACATGCAAGAGAAACGCTAAAGTATATAACAGATAATGGAATTTAGATTAAATCCGAATATATTCCAGGGAACAAAAAATATATAATTTCAGTAATATTATCACTGCCCAATATGTACTTGTACTCCATTTCTCTAAGCACGTTTGGCAGTACGATCTTTAAAATTACGTGTTTCCATGCAGCGAAAAAGAAAAGCCACTGAGCAAATCCAAAATAAAGAAAAAAAATATTGTAATTTTATAGTGACTACACTTAATATATATATATATATATATATATATATATATATATATATATATATATATATATATATATATATATATATATATATAATACGAGTTTTAATGTATCATACTTTTTCAACTTTACTCCAAGTGGCCGTAGCCCAAAATATCATCCCATTTTAGAGTCAGACCGTCTCCGTGAGCAAATTAAAAATATTTCGGCTCGCATCTGGACACGCAATCATGAAATTCTGGATTCCCAAGTTTTCATTACTGCGATTCATTTCGGTGATATTCTTACGTGATTTTTTGCGACGAACCTTTTGTCCGGTAACAATTTTTATAACTTGAAAATAAATATTAGAATAATCGAAATTAATTGCGAAATCCAGGGATCAGTTTTGGGTTCTGAAGTTTATAAAGTTTATTGCTGCCTATCGCATCTTACCTATTGTGATATATATATATATATATATATATATATAATATATATATATATATATATATATGTATATATATCGTCACAAACTTTCAGTCTTGGAGATATAATGCATATTTTCATTGCGTAGTATTTTAATAGTAGATGGTAGCCTTGTCATCAATTTTCAAAATGCTACATAATGAAATCATGCTATCTAACTCCAAAGTGGAAAGCTTGCGACAAACGATATCGTAAATAAACAAGATACAAAACCTCTTGGTTGCTTACACACACACTCACACACACACACACACACACACACGAAAAAATTATTTCCGTTGGGCACTCGGGGTAGGAATTCTGAGTTTGTAAACAGTGACTATTACTGCTATAATGCAAGACTCTTCGGTAAAACGAATTGAGTTCTCTCAGTCACTGTTTGTCTTAACACAAAGGTGCTTTAATTCACCTTCATCAACGGCTTAGAGATAGAATCTTCGACTGACGACAGTTTAGCCGGGTTTCGACCCTAGCTAGAGGCAACCGGACATCTAGCCACACCGAGTTGTGATACAGCAAAACAGTCTGTGGATGAACATATATATATATATATATATATATATATATATATATATATATATATATATATATATATATATCGCTATTATATAGAAAATTTAGGCGATAGGGAAATGGGAGCTAGCTATTGTGAAAGGTGGTATGCTGGATTGTATATTGTGATTTCACTCTTTATATTCAAATGGACTGCTAGCAATTTGTTTCCTAATAAAACATATTTTAGCATTTTTAATGAATAGAATACTTGATCTTTCTGCAGTCGATAAGGCATTTATGTATAAAAATTGAAGAATGGGTAGAATTTTCTTGGGTTGAGTATCGTTCTGCAGCTATTCCAAAAGGTAGGTAGAGTATTACAAGTCTGAGGATTACATTGGTAACAAAGGAAAGAGAATAATATCTATCCTTCATTACAGCAGAGTATGTTGGCTGGCATCCTCAGTATTAAAGCAGAGACTCGAGGCAACAGAGGTATGGAACTATGGATAATATGGACCGAAACTGTGAGCAAAGATGATAATTTGTAATGGATGCAAACAAAGAGGAAACGTATACTTGACATCGGGAAGAGGCAGCTGAAATATCTTGGGCAAGTAATGAGACAGGCTTGGAATATTTGATACTCACAGGGCGAATTGAGCGAAAGAGTGACAAGGAAAAGGAACACATGACATATTTAGCGGGTTTAAGAAATGTGGCTCAAAAACAGGGAGAGGGAGAAGTAGTAGAAAAACTAAGACTTATCTTATTGCGAAATAAAAGGTATTGAAGGAAGTGGGGAGCAATGGTCGCCTATGTCCTGAAGAGACACGGCACATAAAAGAAAATTGCACCGTGAAACAAACAATCAATTTGAAGTGCTATCAAGTACCAGCTCTTGTTTAGCTGTATACATATGTGTATGTACATGTATCTATTTTTGAAACATGGTTGGAACTGTGTAGCGAAAAAAACATATTTAAATCAATTAATATATATATATATATATATATATATATATATATATATATATATATATATATATATATATCATGGCTGATTAAAATTTCCAAGTATACTCGTCTGATAAGTTTGCCAGATAATTCTTTCTGAGACGTTGCTCAGGCATATTAGTTTTATATATATATATATATATATATAGAGAGAGAGAGAGAGACAGACAGACAGACAGACATACATACATACATACATACAGACAGACAGACAGACAGACAGACAGACATAGACAGAGTGACAGAAAGTTGAATAAAAACACCCTGGCTGGAATTATTATGAGAAAGTGGAGAGAAAAACCGCTCTTCATATTTTCTTTTCTCCAGGACATACGGAAAAAAATAAAATATGATTGTGACCGCTAGATTGATTATTTCTGCTTTTCGTTTCGAGGAAGTAGGCATGTAAATAAGTTAGTATTCATTTTCGGTTATATATAGGGGGTGAAAAAAACACATTTACAAAATCGGGAAAATTTTTTGTAGATTGTTTTATGGATTGTACAATTTAGAGCGTCAACTACGAACTTTAAAATGAACTCCAAAACGAAGGATCTGAGGGTATATGCTAATCTAGACAATTGCTAAAATGTAATCATTTAGTCTTTAGCCTACTTCTGCATTAAAGTTTCTTTCATTAAAGTTTATTATTTTTTGTCAGAATTACAATTCTGTCTCATTGCAAAGCTGTGAGAATGTCAGATCTCTAAAACATCGACTCTTGATTCTATTCTCACGAGTACATTCAAAATTTAGATTAGGCAAAATTTCTTTTTTTTATTCCTAGTCTTGAATTATTTTGTATGTTTTCGGAGTTACTGTCTTACAGATTTACTAATAATGGGAGATTAAAAGCGATTCAAATGACACAGATTAATCTAGAGCCTCAACTCGTCTGGGGAGAGAGGAAGAAATCAGATGACTTTTGCTGCAGATGACGTGGACAGATGACATGTTATGTTTTATTTGCGAAACTCCTTAAAGACTTTGGTCTTTATGTTTTATCTTTTCTTACTCTTCAAAGTTATTCTCTCTTTCACCACCCCCAACCTTATCGGTGTGGCATCCATTCATACAAAACTCGGAGTTTACTCGATGTTTCCTTTTTGTTTCTCTTGTCTTCAGTATCAACTGTACAGTTCTACGCCATTTTAAATGGCGCGGAATTCCAGCTGTCTCATTCTGAATGTACTTATAAGATAATTTGTCCCTATTTTCTTTTAGACTGGCTTGTTGGTCATATGTTCAATTATGATGTTTATTATGTGTATTCTGTTTTGCTTTAGGTCTTTTCTTTGTCTTTAACGAAATTATCCAACATACGCTATAGTAGATTAAATATTACACAGCATTTCAACACTTGTTCGTGTTTAACGAAACTTTCCTTTATCTTAATATTTTACTTCAGTTCTGAAAACCATATTTCGATATTCTGATGAGCTTTGCAATATCTATGTCCTTTTTTCCATGGTATGTTTTGTCCGTAAGCAGATAACATTTCTGTACGTGGACGGTTCTGAAGTAATCGGTTTGTATCTTTTTAAATGACAACGAGACATAACTTTTAATCGTTAGTCCTTTCCTCTCGCTGCCGTTTATTTATTCATCCAATAGCTTTAAATTTCCTTCCTAGGTCGAATCTGTACACATTGATATCAGCGAATCTTAATGTTGTTACTCTTCCCTGATCATATATCAAAGCTTGTACTCCTCACATTCGGCCATGTAAAACAGCTAAACTACGCTTAGCAAATCATTTTGGGGTACTTCCACGTGGTTTAATGATTAGCAAGCTTGTGTCGACAGATTAATTACGTCTGAGTAGTCAGTTCGACCTTCACTGGGTACCTCGTATTTTCGCCACATCTAAGCTACACATAGAAATAATTCTCTTTGGGCTTGTATCGATTACGAGTGAATATTGATTTCGATCCTCGCTGGGTGGCACATAATTTCGATCTCATGCCACATCTAAGTTACGCTTAGAAAATCACCATATATTGTTTTTTTTTTTAGTTCCTAGTCCAATTTTGAGTGGATACTTGCGAAATGGTTTACTTTATTTAAAATAAATAACAACACCAGGATCTAATTTGGATCTTTCATATGGTTAAAGGTAGCCACAGCCTGGTCCATGAAGTTAATATCTTTATGGGCCTGTTGCTGTTTTAATACAGTTCGTTATTTAAGAGAATTTTAAATTTCAACATGAAAGCGTGCTTAATATATCCCATGTATCGGCGCAAAACCGATAACCACGATAGGATTGGAAAAAAGTCCGGAACCAACTTGATTTATTCGACCCTCAGCGATGGCAAAAATTGTACGTGTCGATAAATACGAAACTTTTCGTTCTCTTCTACAAATGGTGAAAACTACAGCCCTGTCTGTGTTCATCGTGCCATGACAACGAATTTTTACAAGGTTGGAATCCCCAAATATATGCAGACTTTATTTTACTTTGCGTCATGCTCGATTTCAAAACAAAACTGATCGCTGGTCATCATTATAAACTCATTTGGTATTGTAATCATGTACAGGGCAAGAATATCCTCTGAATGATTTATCGCTACAAAAAATCCGCTTTAGTATGAAAGAAATTACATTCGCTTACATCAGTTATATGTCTTGTGTGATACACGCTTAGGCGATCATGTATCTTTCGATACATGACTGACAAGGCAGATTTTTTTTTCCCGCGGCAGGTTGCCATTTCTTTCTGCGGTAGAAATATTTTAGCATTATGTTGGAGGTATTTCTGCCGCACGCTGTGGTCGTCAGATTTCTGCCACAACAAGAATCTTGTATTGTGTTTTGCTTCTGAATCATCTGCGTAAACGTCACTTAACGTAGCAGATCTCGCAAAACGAGATCAGTCAGTCACTTATTTACCATGCGTGATAGACGCTTAGGCGATCATGTATCTTTCGATACATGACAGACGAGGCAGGTTTTTTTTTTTTTTTGCCATTTCTTTCTGCGGTAGACCAGTTGCCATCCAAAGCTACAGAACCCGGTCTGTCCTGTTATTTACCCATTGCTGGAGGGAGAAGAGGATTCATACCTTTCCCAAGTTTATTACGTAAATGAATGTAATGGATTCGACTGGAATTCGAACTCGGCTTTCCGATTTCTCAATCCGAGCCGCTGTCCATCGATATAAGCCTCACCTATACAGATTTTCTTTTTTTCCCCTCAAAATAGTCATTGCCTACTCTTTTACAAATGGTTAGTATCATGCTTCTATAGGAACTTATGGGGAAATATCTCTAACCAAATCTTATAAAGATTTGACCGATTGGCGTGACACAGAATTTTCAGCACCTTTGTATTAACTTCAGATGCTGCATTAATTATATGAACAATTGTTATTCAAGTACTGATAGATAGACAGACATCATGTGTACAGATTTTACTCCCTGATTTTCATCGTGGGTCTAATTCATTTTACTCGAAACCAATTTTATGCGCTTGCGTTTTCCTTCGTTTGTACATCACTCCCGGAAAAAAAATATGCCGAACGAATTAGCGTATAATTCATAAAACCAAATCAGATGAACTAATTATTGTTTCACGAAGAAACTGCTAAATATTTTCTATCATTACAAATGAAAATGGTTTCCACATACAGAAAGAGAGCTTTAAATAGACTGATTGCTGATTTTCCTCATCTTTTTTTTATTTTTATTTTTTTTCATATAGCAAAATCATTTTCTAATTAATCACACACATTTGCTGACTTATGTTAATACAGTGTAACCCGGATATAAGAGAGCTGTAAGGAATGGAGAAGAAGTCTCTTATATCCGGGTTTGGTCTAATTTATATACATTAACACAGGTTCTAATTTGGGACCAGAGAAAATCTCTCTTATATCCGGGTTTCTCTTATATCCGGGTCTCTTATATCCGGATTACACTGTAAAATATCTTCTCTTTCCTTTAATCTTAAGGAACTTTTGTCACGTTTTAGGTTTTATTTCTTCTTTGTCTTCGTTTTAGCATCCCTTTTTTTTCTGTGAGGGTGAGCGGCGTAATGAATAACTCACTCTAGGAATAAGAAATCATAGAGCCGAGTTCGAATTCCAGTTGGGCTTATTACATTCACTTACTGTGTATACTCGCCAACTTTTTTGCGTGAAATTTAACCCCTCCAGAAAAATTACCTGTCTAAAGTGCAATCGGTCGCCGAAACTGTACGATTTTTAACCTTTGCAAAAATATTACCTGTCTACGTTGATATCCCTATTTTTTACGCAAGAAAGAGATGATAATGTCTTGCGCTACACTCGAGTATATACGGTAAGTGTAGGTTTTTAAATTATACCAGTTAAAAAGAGAATCTGATAAGAATACTTTCATCTTATGTTGCATTGTCTGTCTTTATATGTGACGTGTTCTTTATGGATATAAGCGATCGTTATTCTCTACACTACCCTGTCATTTTTAACTCTAAATAGCGTTTGCCTTTTCACCATTCTTCCCTTTTCCTGTTCTTTGCACAAGCAAGTTAATTTATTTGTCGCTTTCTCCTGCCCATCCTGACTTCAGTACGGCCTGTGAATATCAAATTTTTCAAACACTCTTTACTCCTTATGTGCCAGATAAATTTAAAATGTATTTTTTTTTTTATTTAAGTATTAGGGTCTTTTTCGTTTCCATGTGCCTTAAAACTTTTTAGTTGCTCCCATCTTCAGTCTATTGGATTCTCAGCATTCTTCTGTAGGGTCACAATTCTGTTTCTTCTTCGTCAGATCTTTTCTGTTCTTTGCCATACAGGTGAATCGATATTATATAACGGTTCATAAGCTTTTCTTTGCTTCTAAAGTTTTTTTCCCGTTTTTTGTAGCTATTTTTAACGTTTATCTTTGTGCTATCTCTCTTAATTCCTGTCCTGCTAATCATTTCACCATTTTAATGGCTAGGTTGTATGCGCTGATTTTCTCTTTCTGTTATTCTATATGTCAAGTTTTCTTAGCCTTCTTTCTTCATTCTGTGTCCAAGTCATTTCAACTATATATTTCTGGTTCTAAGTAGCAGTATATTATTAACCTTCACGTTTAAAAAACAAAACAAAACAAACAAACAAAAAAACTCCTTTAAATTCATTGTATTCACAGCATCCTTCTGTAGAGCCACGTTTCTGTTGCAGCAAATCTCTTCATTTGTGGAGAGATTCCCTGCTGTATAGGACGATCAATATAGCACAAATTATTCAGCATTTTTTTTTTGTTTCTAATTAATTTTTTCTTTTTTTTAGTATTTGATTAGCCTTTGGAAAACATCTTTCGCTGTTCCAATACGTCTTCTGGAAGCTAGGAAGTAATAGAAATAGGTTATTTTGCTTTCACGATCGAACACAGAGAAGATGATACTCTGTTTTTGACCATATGTTTGAGTTGACATAATTACTACAGGCGGTGGTATGTGTGTTTTAATTTGTAGTTTTGTTTAAGTAATATTTTAAAATAGTTTGACTTAAGAAATTGTACGATATTATATGGATTAATGTCATGAATGTTAGTTGGTAGATTTTGTTTTGAATGTTAGTTGGTTGATTTTGTTTAGTGGCGTATTAACCTCTGTGGATTATTGAATGCCGTAATCTAAATATTGTGAACGCAATTATATGACTTCAACTACAGATAGATTCTACGATAAATAGATATTGTTGGTAATTTTTTTTATATAAAACGAGGTTGCTGTTATTTTTATTATGATTTTTTATGTACTTTAATAGGATTTTTGTTTAGGGATCACTATTTGCCCATAGCTGGGAAACTAATAGTTGCTATCACCACGGGTCCCTGTGGCTCTGGTGACAACAATTAAGAGGTGGTTCTACGCTCCACAAACCTTCTGCCTCCGATCAGAGGCTTTGCTGCTGGATATAGTTCATCGTCATACCCAGGACTTAATGCCCTCTATTAAACAACTTCTGCTTATTTAGATTTCCGTTACTTCTGTTGCTTCTTCGTCAGCTCTCTTCTGTTCACTGACATGTAGGAGAATCGATATTATATAACGGTTCATACGCTTTTCTTTGGCTCTAACTTTTTTCGAGTGTTCGTAGCTATTTTTAACGTTTATCTTTGTGCTGTCTCTCTTAATCCATATCTTGCTAATCATTTAACCAAGTTTATTGACTAGGTTGTATGCGCTGATTTTCTCTGTAATTCATTCATTCTATATATCCCCCTAGTGTCAAATGTCCTTAGCCTTCTTTATTCATGCTGTATCCAAGTCATTTCAAATATATACTTCTGATTCTAAGTAGCAGTATATTATTAGCCTTCACGTTTTGTTTTTGTTTTTTAAAAAAACTCCGTTAAATTCATGGCGGGTCCGGATGGATCTGGGAACAACAAGAGGTGGTTCTACGCTCCTCAAAACCCTCTGCCTCCCGATCAGAGGCCTTACTGCCGGATATAGTTCATCGTCATACCTAGGACATAATGCTCTCTTTTAAACCACTTCTGCTTATTTAGATTTTCATTACTTGCCTGATTTTGGTTTCCCCAGTTTGTACGTTGAATACTTGACAGTTCTTATTACTGAAAACCATGCATTCTTCTTACAACATATTCAGTACTTCCTCACTTTGCTTTGCTACCTTGTCAGACGGTCCTGCGATTCATTTCTGTTTGCTGCTATGACAATCTTCATATCTTATGTTGTTAAGATTGTGGCAGGCAATAATGAATCCTGCTAGCAATTCCAATTCACACAAGATAAAAGTTGAATAAGTCCGGTGAGAAAGCACATCCTTGTCTTACGCCCCCTTTGTGAATTTACTGAATTTTTAGTGGTCATCAAATCCACACTTCACAAATAAGAACTTGTATTCTCTTCATACGGATTAATTAAATTATTTTCTCGGTGATTAGCGAGCATTTGTCTTGATTTTGTTTATATATTTTCACTGACAATAGTTTTCTTCTCTATTACGTTTTCTTTGTCTTATTTTTTATATATAATTACTTTTCTAGTTGTTGTTCTATCCTTAATGAGGTTACAAACAGACAAAGCTGGTACTCGAGTGAAGGAACAGCAACACGCGCGTAGAGGAAAGAAGAGAGGTTTATTGTAAAAGAGAATACACTATTGAATGGCAGGGAATCGGTTGGCAGGCTAGTAATTCCCGAAGCAAGGTTATTTACCTACCTCCCTCCAACGCGTAGCAGGATGTTGCACATTACCGTTTTTAATGTAGGGTCAAAACCGAGCCCTTAAGCTTGGGCAAAAATTCCCCGTAGACCCTGTATACACGGGGTCAGGTAGTTGTCTACCACGCAAGGTTCCTCTCTTCGCGAAGGTCGAGAGTTCGACGAGCACGAATCTCCACCTAATTGCCGAAGCAACGTTATTTACCTTACCTCCCCGCGAGGCAAGACGTGGCATGTTAACGTTTTTCAAATGCGGAGCGAAACCTAGCCCGTTGGTTCGGGATAAAAAATCCCGTAGACCTGTATATACGGAGTTGGGTAGCTGCCTACCATCCCAGCCGTGACTTGCCCTTCGACCACCACAGCTGGAGACGAATCTCCGACAAATTCCCGAAGGAAGCTTATTCACCTTACCTCATCGCGAGGCAGGGTGTGGCACAAGGCCCTTTTTTCATGCGGGGTAAAACCAAACCCGTAGGCTCAGGTAAAAATTCCCCGTAGACCTCGTATAAACGGAATGGGTAGCTGTCTACGATCCCAGCCTTGTCTGAGTTCCTCTATCACCGAAGGCAGAGAGTTCGACCATCACAACCGGAGAAGTATTTCCAACTAATTCCTGGAGGAAGGATATTTGCCAACCGCCCCATGCGGTCAGATGTGGCACAAGGTCGAATATAACGTGGGGTATATATTCCCCGTAGACCCCATAAAAAACGAGGTCGGGTAGCTGTCTACCACCCAAGAGGAAACTCTGCCCTTCGGCATAGCCTCGTCTGCGTTCCTCTATGCCCGAAGGCAGAGAGTTCGACCAGCGCAGCCGGAGACGTATTTCCACCTAATTCCCGAATGAAGGGTATTTACCCGACCTCCCCGCGAGGCAGGATGTGACACAAGGCTGATTTTTAATGCGGGGCAAAACCGACCTCGGGCAAAATTTTCCCGTAGACCTTGTAAAAAAACGGGGTAAGTTAGCTGTCTACCACCACAGACGAGATTCTGCCCTTTGGCATAGCCTCGTCTGGATTCCTCTCTGCCCGTAGGTAGAGAGTTCGACTAGCTAAGATGGAGACGAATCTCCAACTGATTCCGGAAGGAAGCCCTCAGGTATATCCTGAGCTTAATATATATAGCTACTGATATAGTCAGTCCACATAAGCGATAAGGAGTATGGGACAGTCCATTACAACAGATGTAATAAAGTTTCTTTTCATTCCTATTTAGGCTTTTTTGTTTACTGAATATACTTGAGTCTAACGCGAGATTCTATTATCAGTTTTCGTTTTTACACATGAATAGATGGTCGTACCATACATAGGAAAATTGTTTGAAGAGATTATTAATTATGGTTTTTAATTGACCGGTTGTAACTTATACAGGTAACTTTTTCAGGGGGTGGGTAATATTAATGGAAAAATTCAGGAATACATGAAGTTGGATTATACACGCATATATACAGTGTTTCGGGTTTTTACTTCTTTCAATTTTTATTTTTCATACTCTACGATATTACGCGTAGTTAACTTTCGAAGTAGTTCTTTCTCTTCTTTTTGTTAATTTGAATTCGTTAACATCTCTTTATCCGCATTCAGCATTTTCTTTCCCATTTCATTGGTTTTCTTTCTGTATTATTTATCTATATATCTCAGCATTTCTTTGTATCAATTGCATGCAAACTTTTATTTTAATTCCTAACACTGATTCTGATATTTTCTTTTATTTCCTTTGTAATGCCTTTTTACGCTTCACAAATACGCATCATTTTAATGTCCGACAAATTCATCTATCGATGGGAAAAGCAGTGTGCCTGAATCAAACACATTTCTAAGAGCAGCCTTTGTTCGCATGGCCACTGAGACTTAGATTCTATTTGAGTGCCATCAATCCCAATGAAGTTTTGATGCTGGTCCGATTGAGAAAGTTGACTGCGCTTTGCTGCTACACGCATGCGCGTTACCCAGGAGGACGCTCGTGCTAACGGAAGACACAAAAGAAGAATCTTGAATACAAAAAAAAAAAAAACAAAAAACACCGGCATGAATGAATGAAAAACTTTTCTTTTTGCCAGGGAAATATGTTCAAATGAAAGAGAAATAAAATTTAACTTTTTTCTTTTCTTTTTTTTTAATTAAAGAAAACTGTAAAATGGAATCGAGAAAGAATAGAAATAAATGTCTGATTAAATAAAAATAAATCTCTTGCGAATAAACAAATATAAATGGCGCGATGAAGAACGGGAAATGGGAAGGCGGTATAAGGAATTCAATAAATATTTTGAAGAAAATGAGACATACTGATTGAAATACGAAATGCAATGAAAACAAAAATGAAGAAATATAAATAAATGTAATATGGGAGCGCTGTATTGACAGCAGACGTTAGTGTTGATTTCTGCGGCTTTTATTCTTATTATGGAAATAAAAATGAATAAAATAAGAATAAGGATGCATAGAATATAAAGATTATGAGCAGATAAACAGTGTAATAATAAAAAGAATAATAGAATAGAGATAAGACTAGAAATGGCGTCCGCACAATGAGGAGAAGGAGAAGGAATGAAAGGATCACCCGGAGGAAATTATAGAAATGGAATTGGGAATGAAGGAGGAAAAAGAAGAAAAATACAAGCCATAGTAAGAGGGGAAAGCAGGAACATAAAAAAGAGTAGAAAAGATGTCGGAAATGAAGTAGGAAAAAAAAGAAGAAAAATACAAACAGTAGTAAGAGAGAGAGAGAGAAAACGGGAAACATAAAAGGGAATAGAAATGAAGTTGGAAACGAAGTAGAAAAAAAAAGAAGAAAAATACAAAAGAAGAGAGAGATAACAAAAGAACATAAAAAAGAGTAGAAAAGAAGTAGGAAAAGAAAAAAAAAGAAAGAAAACCAAGAGAAATTATTGTAAAAGGAGTATAAACCAAAACAGGAAGCAGTTATAAGTAAAATGCAAAATTATAACTCCGGAAAAAAAAAAAAGAAGACGAAGAAATACAAAAGACGGAATAGCAAAAGGCAAGTATTTCTTAAAGAAGGAAATCCTAAAACATTGATAAAAGACCAAAAAAGTGCAGAATCTAAGAAACAAACCTAATATATTAAAACAAAATTGCGAACATAAACATAGATGAAGAGAAATTAATAATGATAAAAAACAGAAAAAAATGAAAATACGTAAAATTGGAAAATAAAAATCGAACGAGGCCACGTGGCAAAAGAAAGAAAGACGTGTTGGAAAAAGGGAATTATGTGTGCGTGTATATATCATTGTTTAATAAAGGAACTTCTCTACGTAAACACATGATATGAAAGGAAAACAGCATATAGAGGAATGAGAAAATAATAAATCTAAAATACAAGTGAAGAATATATATATATTGTGTATTTAGGTAGCAGTTTTCCATTCATACATGTTTCATTAAATAATATAGACGAGTGTTGTCTATTTATTTTATGTAAATTCTTTGGATAACGTCTGATCAGCTTAATAACATTATTATTAAACGAAGAAAGAAAATCATAATATTGATCCATATTTTTTAATCCGATCTAAGCTTTCGACTTACATAACCCATTATCAAAGATGTCAGTTACTGTACAACATATTAAGCAATATACGGACAAGACAGTGATGATAGTCTGCTACTGTTTACATGGATGATTTCCAAGCAACAATAAACACGTGCATATAAGACTCTGGAAGCGAAAATCGCCCCGCAGCTCGTGACGTCACACATGACCACGCGAGACTGAATTCGAGAAGTATTAGTATGGGAAGCCATTGGTAGAAACCAATGGATTCTGTTACCAATTATAGACATTTAAGAATATTTGTAGAGATTACCCACACACACACACACACACACACACACACACACACACACACACACACACACACACACACACACACACACACACATACACATATATATATGTTGGGCGGGTATAAAAATATATAGAAAATAGGAAAGAACTCGTTAGGTAAATAATCCAAAGTTCTTTACTATTTATTTTATTATTTTTAAAAAATAGTGCTCGATAAAAAAGTAGAGCATAAATATAATTATTTATTTAAAAATATGATTCCATCGCTACATAAGAGTTCTCATGTTTCAAAATAAGAGCCGAAAACTTCAATATAATTATTTGAATTAAATTGAATTAAAGCATCAAGCTCTGTTCCATCTTCAAGCGAAATTGTTTTTGGATTCCAAAAAAGATTTCGCTTGAAGATGGAACAGAGCTTGGTACTTTAATTCAATTTAATTCAAATAATTATATTGAAGTTTTCGGCTCTTGTTTTGAAACATGAGAACTCTTATGTAGCGATCGAATTTATGGAAAATGAAGAAAGCAATGCGAAAAGCTCCAAACGAAAAGAAATAAATTGAAACTAGAGGAAGACGTAGATAAGGAAAATAAAAATTACCAAAAGCATAAAGGCAGAAAATGGCAAAGAATTAATCAAGAAATGGAGAAAAGAGGAAAGGTTCAGATATGAACAAAAAATGAATGGACGTAAAGAACGTTGTCAAAAATCGCAAAACTTAAATAAGGAAATAAAGAAGTAGTTAAAATATTTGTAAAATTAATGAATAACTTAAAAAAAAATAATTTCAACAAACCTATGTCATAGATACAATTTAAAACTAAAGCATATAAATAAATAAAAAATTAAATAAAAGTAAACAAAAACAGTTTAAGAAGGAAAAGCAAAAATTCTGTACATTCCTGTAAAACGCCGAAAGATAAGCTGAATATTTGAAATGAATAATATCAAAACTAAAAAAATTATAAGAAAAACAAAATGAGAGATAAATAATGCGCCAAAATAAGTCTCGTATCAGTAATGAGAGTAATATGTAATTAATTTCCTGTAAACATCTTAAAATATAAATTGGATAATAACAAAAATAATTAAAAATATCATTTCGATAAAAATAATTCAGGAATGACATCCGAGATAATGATAATCTTTGCAACGTCGGCAAAGCCAATGAGAGAAAAAAATATCTCTTACGTATTTTACTGAGCAAAATAGTCTTCAAAATTAACTTTCCCCAAGAAAAAGCTTTTTGGAAGCTGACCAAAAAAAAATGACTTATCTAAGATTAAATATAAATGAAAAAAAATGAAAGCAGGACGAGACTGATGCGCCAATCTTTCTATAGTAATAAGTGTTAATTTCTTGAAAATCAGTATTTTAAAATCCTTATAATGAGGGATGGAGATGCAGTGAAATAATTGTCATATCTCCATTATACTTAAGAATATTCACGCCAAACATATTAATGTTATTATCTCCTATTATTTAAGTAAATTCATTGTTATTGTTTCACGAGCATATTTAGAATGTTTACAGTCACATCAGATTGAAACCCCGGTACTCATACGATCACTGAAGTTATGCAACGTCAATTGTGGTCAGTACCTCGATAGGTCCCAGCTTGGGAATACCAGTTATTGTAAACATGGATGTGCGGGTGGTGTAATGGATTACGACACTGGATTGTTAATCGGAGAGCCGAGTTCCAATTCCACTTGAGTTCATATTGATTAATGTCCAGTTATTGGTTACCTACTAAGCCTTGTATCACTAAATCATTATTATCTGAAAATAGTTCTTACACTCAAAAATATTTTTGGCTTTAGATAACCTAGAGAGTATTAATAAACTGTGGAAAACGAACTAATCTACTGATCTAGTGTATTTGGTTATGTTCTCAATGTCGGCTACTTGTACAATACTATACTGCCAATTCTCAATATTTATTCAATCTATTGCGATATAATAAAGTTTTGATTTATCAAACCCTTCCACAATAAGGAATTTAAGTGTATATATATATATATATATATATATATATATATATATATATATATATATGCTAGCAGTAGAGCCCGGCGTTGCCCGGGGATGTAACAGTAAGAGATAGATCAAGTATTGACCATCATAAAGACTGAAAAATAAAATAGACAAAGATTATTGTTTAAGGTTGACGGACACGCATGTCTTAATTAGATTTTTTTTTTTTTTTTTACGAATTGGTCAAACCCAAACTCAAACAAAAACATTGTTTACAATCGTTATGAGTCTATCGATTGGTGAATAGAATTTTATTATAAACAATTGTCTTGTAAATGGAATTTTTAAAGCATTCTGAATGTAAATAAGGAAAAAAGTGTGCAAGGCAATAAGAAATACTACCTGCCAAAAAAAAGTGGATGTTTGTTTTATCGGCTGAAAAATGTAAGAAATCCGATCCCATATATAAAGGAACACACACACAGACACACACAACCTGGGTTTTTTAACCTAAGTCACTCCACGGAATCGCTAAAACATAGAGTATAGTCTGATGAAAAAGACGCTAAAGTTTATGAAAACAAAATTTTATCGTCAAAATGCTTATGTTTTTATGAAGAGGATAGACTAAATTTTTTTTTAATTATTTTTAAAAAATTTCCATCTTTTTAGAATATTCTAAATTTTGATTTAAAAAACTTGTTTCTCTTTGTCGCAACAAGGGGTAGTAAATAACATAGATAATTTTAGCGCGTTTTTTTTGTATTTACACACATTAATTTGGAAAATCTTGCAAAAATAAAAATAATTGTCAGATGTTAATGAAACTTTCAGAAACTATTCACAGATGATTGAAATTATTATAAATATGTTGTTTTTTTATTAAGGTCATGGCAGAAATATTTTTTTTATATTTATTAACACCCCCATAACTAATTTTATGAAAAAACTCTAGAAATTCGAGACCATCGGTTTTAGTGATTACAATAGTTAAAAGCACAAGGTTTTGAAGAATGCAAATCATGTATTTTTTTTGTTGTTTTTTTTTGGCCAACGTACCTGAAAATCAGCTGTGAATTGTAACATACAAAACTCAATAAAACAAATATATTATTTAGTTTCAAATGCTTTTATTTGTTTTAATTTGTTTTTATGACTATGGACAATATTTTCCGGAAGCAAAAAATTTTGTGAATTTTTAATACAATTATTTTTATTTCTTTAATTTTAAAAAGATTTTTTAAAAATGTTTAAATTGAATTTAAAAAAATATTTTAACATTAGTTAAATGCAACATCAATCTTTCAAAATGTCCGTGTGAGATTGTCATTGTCTAGCGCTTTGAAAATTGTATAATTTGGACCAATCAGATTAGCCATGGTAATTAAGAAATGTAATTTTTGTGTTTATAGTCGGACAGTAATTATCAAGTACGGAAGACCAACCAGAATACAATTTAGTTGCATTATTTGAGTTCAGCATTGTTATCCGCTGTTAAGCCCTTTACTTTTGCGAAACACGTATGGAGAAGTTAATTTGAGTTTTCAATTTCAACTGAGAAGGGTACCTACAAGTAACAGTATCATCTTATGAAATTTAACTACTGCTAAACTTTAATTTATATGATCTTATTTTTATATTAATCTCAGTTATGACATTTTTCCATAAATGAAATATCAAAATTAATAATAAAATGAATGGAAATACAAATAACAGAGTAAAATGTAATAAATGCACATAAAATTATAGTATTTTATGTACACTTCTGATAAAATTTCATAAGAAAGGTACCTAAATTAATTAGATACCTTTTTCTTATGAAATTTAATCTCACTATTAACAGTCTTATTTTTTAATTTCTTTATATTTTCCATAAAGCATCGTAAACGTAAAAATGAAAGCTAAGTACAAAAAAAAAATAAATAAAAAATTAGAACGCTGAAAGTTTTCCTTAAAAGTAACGAGGTAAATAATTTGTTCACTTAAATAATTTCACTTCCTTCCATCCGTAGAAAGAATTAGCCTCCCGTAAGTTACCTAAACGTCATGAATGTGCCTTTCGTCAAGCGACGCGAAAGATTATGACATGCTTTGTTTTATTTTCAAATTACATTTTTTCGGCGCAGAAGCTAAGTTAAGCTTGGTTCAAAATATTTTAAATAAACAGTATAATATCTGTTTTTATTAAAATCCGTTTTGAAAAAATTATAATTGATTTTTAAAAGAATATCAAAGTAAGATTTCAATCTTTTTTATCAAATCGAAAAAAATGATTGAAAATGATTATCTGTCCTTTTTTTTGCCCCCCCAAAAATATTTTTAACGAACATTTCAGACGTGCTAGGAACGATTAAAAAATGTAAAAAAATCCCCCCAAAATACATTGATCTTTCCTCTTTAATAATAATATGAACATTAGACGATAAAATTTTGTTTTCGTCAATTCGGCGTCTTTTTCATCATGCTGTGCTCTTTTGTTTACATTTTCGTGGGTGAGTTGTCCACCTTTCATTCTCACGATGTGTCTTAATCGTGTTTTCAAATTGATTTTCTTAAAAAACATCTGTGTTTTTCCCATTTTCGGCGCCGTTAGAACCACCAAAAGGTAATTGTATGTAGTCCTGTGAAGTTTTGTTGAAATCGGCTAAAAATTGTAGGAAATTCGATCCAACATATAAACGTTACACACACACACACACACACACACACACACACACACACACACACACAACCTGCGTTTTATAATAAGTAAGATATATATATATATATATATATATATATATATATATATGATCTCAGCACAATTCTCATTGAATAATTTAGACAAGTTCTGTCTACTTTTGTTTCAATAGGATCCTGTCCTATTCACGGAAAAACCTATTAAAATTCCTATTAAAGAAAGAGAGAAAATTACCATCTTAATACATATCCATTCATTCCGAGTACTTTCGACCTTAGCACAATGTCATCATCAAGGTGTTGATTTTTTTCTAAGTCAAATATTGTTATGTCCTGAAAGTTACACTTTTTTTTAATTGTTTCGACGTTTGAGTTTTAATTTGAATGCTTGTCTACATTTGCAATTTAGAAAAATTCTTCTTGAAAATGTATCTGTATTTTTTTCTCGAAAATAATAAACATAAAGTAAAAATTCTTGAAGCTATTTATATTAATAAATTGAAATTAACCCCTAATAAATTTAAATATGAATACTGCACAAACGCTTGAAAATGTTTACTGTTGATAGATTAACATATGTAGGCTTTAACTAATAGCTTTTAGAAAAAGAAATTATGGCCATTGCAAACTTAGTTATCTCCCCTGACGTTTCAAACGTTAAATTCGAACTATACAGTACATAACGTTCGTTTTACACATCACAGTTAAAAAATATAACTTTCAGTTGAACGTAACAAATTTGTCTTAGAAAAAACACCACCATGATGATGACATTGTGCCAATATAGAAAGTAATAGGAATAAATGAACAGGTATCAAGATGGTAATCTTTTTTTTTTTTAATGATGATACTAAAAAGCTTGTCCATGAATATGAGAGGATCTCATGGAAAATAAGTAGAAAAAACGTGTAAATGATTCACTGAGTATTAATATCCTAATGAAAAAAAAAAATGCTGCCAAAATATACGTTATTATATATATATATATATATATATATATATATATATATATATATATATATATATATATATATACCCCTTGGGAAAGGTGTGAATCCTCTTCTTCTCCCTCCATCTATGGGTAAATTGCAGGACAGACTGGGGTTTATAGCCTTGGATTGCAACTGGTCTAGGAGAAGGACAACTCTGAATTCAAAACCTGGGAAGTGTCGTTTGGGGACCTTGTGGCACTTAGTGAACCAGGTCTCTGTATTCGGCCCTCCAAAAACCTGTGGATGGTTCTGCACAAATCTTTCACCTTTATAATCAAATCTCATGTGCTGGTGTCGGGTTATCAGTTTCCTTGGAACTGATCTGCTTGACTCTCATACGTCGAATTCGACGGGAGTGTCGATATATATATATATATATATATATATATATATATATATATATATATATATAAACACAGTCTCCCGTAACTGTTGATTCGACTATTACATTATTTAGGACTTAAAGTTGATATCTAATGGGAATAGATTATAAATTCCATAGAAGCAATAAATTGATAAATATCTTCATTTATACGATTCTCTCATATCTAGCATCCGCCATTTCAAGACTTGTATGATCATAGCTCTTTACAATTTCCTGTCCTTTTAGATGTTAGTAAAGTTTATCTTTTTCTTATCTCTCCTAATTCTTGCTTTTCCAAGAATTTACACAAGTTGTTTAGATAGCTTAAGTGCTGCTTTCACTTTGTACCTATTTAATTTTTTAAACTTGCCGGATTTTTAATATCTCCAACTTGTTATTCTCATGTTTAGTGGTTCCTTTAACCGAAAATTATGCATTCTGTCTGATCGAAATAAGCAACAGCTTTATTAGACAGTCGATGTTTACAGACTCACAAAGTTATCTCACAAATTAGATTATTATCCTCGTAGCAGATACTATTACAAAGAGTCACATAACTGTAATAATATCCATTTTTTATCTCTAACATTAATGTCCGTTTGACAGGTTTGGTTTGCGACTGCAATCTGTCCTGAATTGATGAAACTAATTAACTTAGTTTCAAGTAAACAAGAAAAGAAAAAAAAATACCTATATTAATGTAAAAATATAATTCCTTAAAATTACCAGATTTTACAGATTAGCAATTTAAAATTTTTTAGGATGTTTTAATGTAATTTGATAACATTTATGGTGACGAGTGTCAATATTACGGTTAGTCTATCGATTGATTCGGTTAATTCGGCTTAACGATTTGGAGTTTATTTATAGACAGAAAATATGTTTAAATTTTGAGAATTTCTTTATTGACATAATAATTATTTAGTGATACAAGTTTTAATAATTAACCCATACTTGGAAGAAAACTGGATCCATTCTTTTTTCCAAGGGTATTTACGCCTAAAATAATGTAACGAACTCAACTAGAATTGAAACTCTTGCTCTCTGATGAACAATCCGGGGCCATTATTCGTTACACCACCAACACATCCAAGCATCTTCTTCTTCTTCTTTTTCTTCTTGTAACGGCATTCACCCGAGGTGGGTTGAGCCGGCTCCAATATTAGAGTTTCATGGGAATTTGGAATTCACAAGCGGTCCCCAATCCGCAGGTATAGCACATGAGATTTGATTATAGTGGTGAAGGTTTCGTGCAGGACCATCTATACTTTTGAAGGGCCGATTACAAAGACCTGGTGCACTACGTGCCACAAGGTCCCCAAAACGACACTCCGCAGGTTTTGCATTCAGAGTTGTCCTTCTCCTAGACCAGTTGCCATCCAAGGCTATAGAACCCAGTCTGTCCTGCTATTTAACCATAGCTGGAGGAAGAAGAAGAGGATTCACACCTTTTCCAAGGGTATTAGCACTTAAGTGGATGTAATGGATTCGACAAGAATTCGAACTCGTCTCTCCGATTCCTCAATCCAAGCCGCTATCCATTACTCCACCGTGCATAAAACGCCTTGTGTTGCGAAGCGGTCACACAACTGGGGATTGTCGGGCTTAATGTTGCTTAACATTGGTGATCGTTCAGAAACCAGTGTTTCAACAATATATGGCCCAAAAGCTTTATGGACATAGGCAATGTGGATATAGGAATCACCACTGCAGGGCTAGTGTAAGAATTATGGCTCAATGTGATATCCAGACTGAGAGTGGTGATCTGTTTGAGTCGTGATGTTTATAGTATGTATGCAGAGTTGCTACTTATGTATACACAGCATATCCATCTATCTATCTATCTATCTATCTATATATATATATATATATATATATATATATATATATATATATATATATATATATATATGTATCTACATCTATATATCTATATCTATCTGTATATACATTTTCATATATATATCTATAGCTCATTCTATACATCTACATATATCTATCTATCTATCTATCTATCTATATTTCTGTCTATATCTGTATCTATATCACTATTTATCATGATTAAATCTGACAATTTGCTGAAACGCCTGTGATCATTTTTTTATTCAATTTTTTCTACATTTTCTTAAAGTTCATAGGTTTTTGTCCTCCTGTTTGCCTTCTATATACTTATACTTTTACTTTTCTGGTACGTTTTCTCTTTCTTTTGCCATTATATACGAAGCAGCTAGCATATTGGACAAAATTAAAATTACTCCAATTCTTTTGCAACACGCCTGTTGAAATCCTCACAGTATTTAGCAATGGCGGAGTTATCGCTAACATTTTTTGTCGAGATTTACAAACTCTACGTTTCATTCAATTTCACAAACAAATCGATGAAATTTGAATAAGCTGAGTGGTTGGGAAAATACTTTGACAAAAACCCTACTTCCAGGTTTAATAATTTCTTTAATTTAATTTTAATTTTATAGGATTTTGATGTAAACAATATTTTTAAGAGAATTTTTTTCCTCATCCTTTTTTGACAGCGAAGAATGAATTCTTAGGATTTCTTACACTTGAGCATGCAACATACAACTGGCCATGCGTAAATATTTCATTCTGGGGCGAAATGCTAAGATTTTTATTTGCAACGCAGAGTGAAATAAGTATGTATAGAAAAGATATGCCCAAAACAATATTGGATATTTATTAAGTAAGTATTTGAGACTTGAATCATTAAATTGTTTTTAATATAGTAGCAGTATTTTCTATCTTAAATATTATTAAATAATAAAACTCTGAATTTACGACAAACTTTTTTGAGGATATCTAATGTATTTTTCTTCAGTTAAATATTAATGATTATAAGGGATTTAAATTAAATACACACACACACATACATACATACATACATATATATTTATGAATAAAAATGACAATAGGAAAACTGTTTCGTCCAATGTGGACTTTATCAAAGCAAAATACGAAAATGAAATTAAATGAACAAAGTAACTAATAAAAACGCGTCAGCAATTACCAGTTTTCCTATTGTCATTTTTATTCATAAATATTGTCTTCTCTACTAGTTAAATCGGAGAAATTTTCATACATACATACACACACACACACACACACATATATATATATATATATATATATATATATACACGCACACACATATATATTTAAATTTCCTTAATAAATCATTTTTATCTCAAGTTATCTACCATCTCTTGAGGAAGTACTCTCATAGTATTGAAACATGACAACTTTTATGTAGCAATATAAAATGCTTTTATTATGATCTATTATAATAAAACTATTAATATTATAATCATTAGTATTGAGCCCTTTTTTTAAAAGATTAAATGCTACGAACTGTAGATTTTTACTCCATCTGTTCTTTTTCTTATTTTGCGGAAAATGCCTATGCTCGATTATTAATACGTATATATTTATATCGTTTTATCTGAATATTCTAAGAAGCCGTTTTAAAAAAATCATATATTCTAGTCTGAACAATGATGTATTGAAAACGTTATTGCCTCAGAAGGATTTGTACATACTCTGATAAGCTTTTCAGTTTGCCCCGAAGGATTACCGCCGAATTACGTCGATGAATCACGAGAAAAAAAACACACATCTGACAAGTAACTTGCTTCTTTTTTGTTTCTTTTATACGTTATTCTTTCATGTATATCCATTTTCTTTTCTCAGTATATAGATACATTTCTTTCTTTTTTTTTTTAACACATTCTAGGGTTTATATTTCATCTCCATTACAAAACGGCTTTTCAGTTATTTTTATAGAACTATTGGCATAACATTTACCTCACGTTACCGCAACGTATTTTTTTTTCTATATGTACGAGGCTGTGCTAAATTGTTTATAGGCTGGGTATGAATGATTGATGATCGCGCAGTGAAATCTTGCATTAATTTCAACTCTTCTTAATAGCTGCATTGCTTCTCTCCAGGTAAACAGACAAATATAATGTTGTAGCATACCTACGGACGATAATGGGTAAGCACCCATTCCCATAAATACAGTCGTGAATATTGTACGTGGTCTACAGCTGTACTGGTCAAACTCTCTTCCTGCGGGCAGAGAGCATCTCCAAACGAAGCTATGTCGAAGGGCAGCGTGTCGTCTCGGGAAAAAGCTACCCGGCACAGTTTTATACGGGATCTAAGGGGAATTGTTGGCTGAGCTTACGACCACGAAATTCTGACTTGTGCCACACCTGAACATGTAGAGCGGTTCATAGAAATATTGCAGTTGGAGATTCATTGTGGAATTCATTTGACCCACTTCTAGAAATTGATTACATCTTTTACACGCCGCTGTCGAATCTTATATGTGTTGTTCTTGTCCTAAGTATCATCGTTCACTAGGAGCATGGCCCGGCGTTGCAGTTGCTTGATTCAGAAATCGTACAGCAATTGTTGTCACTTGACTTAAAATAATTTTGCCTTTCCTTGCCTTTAAAGGAGTGCCCTTTGCCGTGCTGATGTTGCTACATGCCTTACTTCTTGCCTATCTCACACTGCGAATTTTTTCTAAATTTTATAGTAAACATTAAATATGTTACAAAATAGAACTAATCAAAATGAACACAAAACGATCAGCTTTGAAAACGGACTCGTAAGTGGAAAAACCGAATGAAAAAAGAATGTTAAGAACAAATACTTTTTCACACCTAACCCAGTTCAGCGGAATCAGAGTTTAAGGAAGCGAATGAGCCAATTGGAGTAAAGTGCCATGAAGATTTAAATTTTTCCCAATTGTGACGAATGCAGCTATCGATATTTTACATGCTAGCATGCTAGTTAACATTCGTGTCAGTAAGCTGTTGGCTCTCACGCTGGCCAATAGAATTTTCGTGGCAGCCAGCTATAGGCTCTCACTCTGGCCAGTACAGAATAGCCGCAAACTACATGAAAACTGCCGTAGAAGCATGAAAAAATCGATTATTTCCACTATCGATGGGAATTGGGAAATGCGAAGTCGGTCTTGGCCTTTCCGCTAAATTGGAGCATGTGCATGTAAATTTTGGTGCAAATCTGTCGAAAATTGCAGCCGTGCATTTGTTACACACACACACACACACACACACACACACACAAACACACACACATCCTGCCTTTTATAGATAGAGATTATCAACTTTCGTGTGATTATTCTATTCAGTAACAACACTCATAAATAAGATAAATACTGTTCAGAGAAGTCTGACTGTTATCTAAATCGAATATGACGTCATCAATACGAAGCTGGCTCCCAGCCAAGTGTTTTTTCTTTTTTTTTTTTTCATAATGGGGAACAGATAATTTTTTTCACATTGGGGAATTCAAATGATGAGAATAGGGAGGGGTAAACTAGTTAAAAACCACAACATTAAGATACGGAGACGACACGGAAAAGAATCTACAAATTATCCTACAGAAGATAGCGAGGGAGAGCGTGAAGAAGGGACTAACCATAAACTACCAGAAGACAGAATGCATGGTCATCAGTAAAATGGTAAATCTTCTGATGAGTTTTCCTCTTTGGTACCTCGATTTTATTTGAAGTGGCTAGATTTAACCGTAAGTTCTATGCTAACAGTTTCTTTTCGCAATTCTTGTTTATGGAAATCTCTGTCGTCTACATGTTTCCAAGTCTAATTTGATCTTCAAAAATACAAATGCAATATCAATTGTTATTATTCTCTTTCCTTTATATTATTTTTCACGAAAAAATTAATTCATGAAATTGAGATGATTAAAATTAAAATAAGTAGACATATTACGTATAAATTATTTAACCAAACCGGATTGAATGAAAATATGCTGCCCATATATATATATATATATATATATATATATATATATATATATATATATATATGTGTGTGTGTGTGTGTGTGTGTGTGTGTGTGTGTGTGTGTGTGTGTGTGTATATATGTAGAATAAATAAGTCAATGTCTGATCCTTACCCACTTCTTCCTTAATATTAAGTACTGTAATAAAAAGAAATATAAAAATAAATTTTAAAACTCTCACTTCCCTCTCTAAACTCGACCATGTCTCTCACACCATTCCTCACCACCTCCTATGTCAACTTATATAAGCTTAATACTACCAATCAAAAGTGTAAATTTTAAATTCTTTTTTCGTTTCGCCTTTGAAGGTGAAGTCTGAAGGTCCAGAGAAAAATACAATTCTCTGGTGAAATAAATTATTACAATGGAGCTGTTTTTCTTTTATTATATATATATTTATATATATATATATATATATATATATATATATATATATCAATCTCTCTTTCTTTCTCTCTCTCTCTCTATATATATATATATATATATATATATATGTGTGTGTTGTGTGTGTGTGTATATGTTTGTGCGTGTGTGTGTGAAAATATATGGAAAATAGGAAAAACGCGTTAGTTAGATAATCCAAATTTCTTTAGTATTTTTGTTATTATTTTTAAAAACAGTGCTCGATACAAAAGTAGAGCCTAAATATTATTATGTATTTTAAAATATGATTCCATCGCCACACTCTTATGTAGCGATGGAATCATATTTTTAAATAAATATATATATATATATATATATATATATATATATATATATATATATATATATATATATACAAGTATATGATTGGTATATACGGAATGAATTCCAATAGCCAACAAATACTATTCTTAAAAGAGTGCTCAATACAATGTAGAGCAGATATAATTCTTTATTTAAAAAAAAATTATAACATAAATATGTTATAAAATCACTACAAAAATAGCCATTTTGTTTCAACACTCTCAGTGTCTTATCAAGTGTCATAATTTTTTTTTAAATAAAGATATATATATATATATATATATATATATATATATATATATTAAGCTTTGAACTGTTCTATCTTAGAAATGATTAAATATAACTTACTGGATTTATCTGAGTGTTTATGACACTATTGATCTCTACTTTGAACAATAAGAATGTATTTAACTCTAAGTTGAAATGACCACCCTTCTTGATATTGTGACCTGATCCAGTTTAATCTTTACTGTTTCTTTTTTAAAACTTATTCATCGTTCTCTTGATGGTTGTTGAATGGACTTTGATGGAAGCCAGAGTATGAATGTTACTCCGATTACGGAAAACCTGAATGATCTTTTTCGTCTTACCATTGCTCGATTGCGAAGACATAGTGGTGCTGACACAAAACAATTTTAGTCTGCTCTCTTTCTAGCTGAATAACTCAAAGAGTTTTGAATTGATTCTTACCAAAATTGGTGTCAAGATGTCCAGATGTCTTATCTGTAAACCTGGAATAAAAAATCTCAGTTTTGTGTTAGTTTTTAAATGTTATGAACTGTGTAAATTACTCTTTTTTGAGTAGGTACACACCTACTTATCATCTCTCAGTTGCGTCTCTGTCCTTGGGGTGAGTGCGCTCAGGAGTTTTTCTTTCAAATGGACAGAGGAGCAACT
>CAHIKZ030005362.1:2197500-2200000 GCA_903632075.3 Acanthosepion pharaonis
GCCATTTAAATCATTAACCTTTGCATTAGTTTTGTGTGAATAATTCATGTATTTGTAAATTGATTGCACGTTTATTGTAATTTAAATAACTGATCCATGTGCGACTTTTGGATAATAAGTGCGACATTACTGTAATTATTGAACAATATAGTTCATGCCACTTTGACAGTAAAATTTACCAGTAAAATAATTTGTTCATCACCATATTTGGTATAAACGCAAACACTTTAAAAAATTTAAAATCAAACTCAGCGTTGCTTTGGCCCGTTCAAAAAAACCAATGTCTCATTTTCAATAGCATTTCGGATACAATACACATATATTTTCGATGTCCTCTTATTACTAAGAGAAAAAAACAAGAACAACATCTATTATATACCTGAAGATGTCTGTAGGAACAGACGAAAGCTTGTAGTAAAAATAACAACTAATACGGCAGAAATTTATATAAACAAGGATCAATTCATTCATAACGGATCTGGAGGTTTTTGTGTACTATCTGAATTGTTTGCGAGATGGATGTCTCGCCATTTAAATCATTAACCTTTGCATTAGTTTTGTGTGAATAATTCATGTATATATATATATATATATATATATTGTATGTGTCTCACCTCAGATCATGGTATATTATACTTTGCTCTCAGTGTCAATCATAGACGCGCAGGATGAATAACCAGCCATCAAGCAATGATCCACGGGACTAGACCAAATGCTATTAGGTTGCAAGCTGGGTAAAAAAATATGTGAGGCATATGTAAACATCCACACTATTGGGGGAATTTGTAATAAACATATGACTTATCATCTATTAACGATTAAAGATTTAATTAGAAAAAAATCGGACATAATGATATATCGGAAAATCAACTAAATCATAACTCATCTTTTTATTCCTATTCACATAGAATAAAGTTAGAAAACTTCTATGAAATATTATCGGTAATATTGGAAGTCTAAAATCTAACAGACAGGGTGGGCTAACATTTTCTCGCAACACTGGTCGAGATATGAATTCAACAGCCACATGTTATTGAAGATCCTTCAATGACCTCTCACTCCCGCGACACACACACACACACACACACACACACACACACACACACACACACACATATATATATATATATATATATATATATATATATATATATATAATACAAGCATTAACTGTAAAGGCAGCACTCAACACTCAATAACAAGGAAAGCGGCCAAAATGTGTTAACAATATTTGAAAAATACAAAACATTTCCATCAATATATATACACATGAATATATGTATATTCAGTTATAAAATCCTTGATAACGGTTAATATATATATATATATATATATATATATATATATATATATATATATATATATATATATATACTCAGTTTCTGCATCATAACGTAAAAGGAAATATGCAGATTTCACGATGTGGGAAAAGGCTGTGTCGTTCTTTACTTAACCACTTTGTTCTCTGTAGCAGAGTGCTTGAAGATCGTCATATCTAATCACGGTAGGTAATAGACATCTTTCTACTATCTATCTCTCTATCTATCTATCTATCTATCTCTCTCTCTCTCTCTATATATATATATATATATATATATATATATATATATATATATATTTATTTATGTATGTATGTATGTATGTATGCATATGCTTGTGAAAGCTTTTTAAAAAATCTACACAGACTAAACTAATAATTTTTAATTCGTCGTTTACTACATTAGAATCTGACATCTCTGATATAATGAATACGTGAGAGAAATACAAGAATCTTTTATGACAGAAAAAATCTGCATTTTTAATATTTTATTTGCAATTTTAAAGCCGACGATAATTTTCAATTTCTACTTAAAGTTAAATAGCACAAAACAAATTTGAATTAAAGCCAATGACGTTGTTCAGACAAATGAGAAATGACACATCGACCAAGGATCAATGTGCCAAAAGAAATATCTACCTTTCACAGAAAAATCACATAAACATCTTTCATCAGTTCCTCCAGGGTATTAACTAAACTACATCTGGCAGGACGACCACTGCTCGGGAGATTTGAAGTTTTAAGAGCGTGTAACCACCTCTGAATTGCTACCGTCCCCAGGTCCAACCTGACCCGGGGTGAGAACACCTGTTAGGCTCTCAGCTATGGACAAATAGTCAATCGTTTTCCCAAACAAATATCAACAGTACTTTTTTTTATACTAAAATTACCAACAATATATTTTATGATCTACAAAATATACAGCGCTGTTCAATAAATGTGACTCACCTGATTCTTTTTACTAAATGTTCTCTTCTTCGATGAAACGAATGTTGAGCTAAATTCAAAGGATAAGCGATCTAAAATCCGAAAAAGAAGCTTTGAAAGCTCTTTGAAGTTAGCAGTAAGTACTGTCAAGCATCCGTTCAGTATAATGTTCTGGGGATGCTTTTCTTTTCATGGAACTGTTTTCTTAAAACCTATTGAAAAGCCCCTCAGGAGAGAGCAGTACAAGAGAATTTT
>CAHIKZ030005362.1:2202500-2232500 GCA_903632075.3 Acanthosepion pharaonis
ATTTGCGTAAATATCGTCTAACCTACTGCCATATATATTCCTGCCTGTTCTGTAATTCATTCGTGCCAAGCCATTAAATAGATTACTCGCTGTTCTCTTCGTTTATATTTCCTCCTTATATTTCCTCTGAGTGTTAAAATCTCCAAGCCAGCTTTCCTCATTAGAAATATCAGCTAACCGGTCCACAGATTGAACTCAACATCACTGACAACCCATTCACGAAAATGTTATAGTTGTTGAGAGAAAACTATTGATTTATAGTTGCATATTGCACACTTTTATTATCTCTTATTTATTACATTCTGATTTGCTAGGTAGATCTTCAAAACTTTACTAAAGATTACTGTGAATACGTATTTATTATTATAAAAGTCCAGAATTAGTGAAATGGAATAGATATCTATTGTAGTCTCTACAAACAAATAATGACATGCATGAGTCTTTGTTGACGTGATCAAAGCACATCTTTCTCAAATAAAATAACAAATACTGGATAAAAAGAAAGACATTTTGTGGCATCATGTAAGCAGTTAAAGTTTGATGATGCAGATTTGGTCAATGAATATATAAAATGTCTTCTCAATTTATGTTGCCCTTTATCTCTGATTTTCAAATGCCTTGGTCCATCTAACCTGAAGTTCAACTGTTAGATGTAATTACGTTTTTTAAACGAATAGTTGCTTCTTGTATAAACTAAACGATTTGAAATAAAGATATCTTTTCACAGTTATGCTTTCTCATTTTTTGTTCTAGGTCAGATTTTTAAAGAAAGGTGTATGGATTTTTAAATAAAAATTCTTCAAAAGAATGTCTTCTCCATGTTTTTTTTTCTAATTTTTTTTCTTTAATTTTTTTTTTTCTAATTATTTTTTTCTAAATTATTTTTTTTTCTAAATTTTTTTTTAAAAAATATTTCTTGACTGAGATTTTACTGTGTATTATGTTTATTTTAGAATATATTTTTCCCAATAAAAAAAGTTTTTCTATACAAAAGTGTTCAATTTCTATTTTTGGCTCCTGATTTCTGGTTTTTAATGTGTTTTTTGATTTTGCTCTTTTCAGGTTTCGGAAGAAAATACCTTTGTTCTATTTCAATGCCAATTTATGCTCGAAGAATTATCATTTTCAAAGGCACTAATTATAGGCTTATCTCTAGAACGGCTTTCAATGTTGAAGCGTTTCTAACGTCTAACTTGAATTAATGGTTACGTATTAATAAGTTTGAATGAACTCTTTCAAATTGACTCTCTGCACACATGATGACTATAATTATTTACTTCGCTAACAAAATATTGTTACTTGCTTTACCGCCCAAAGGGATTCGACCGCTTGCCAACATTTGTATTCGTTCTTTCAACAATGAAGCTAGATGCATTGTCTGCAGCTGGATAGGAATTTTACATGAGAATGAATTCAGGGTAGTTATGGTGGGTGTTCTTGAAAGCTAACTGAATTGTCCGTCCAAGATGAAGAATAAAGAAAAAAAAGAAGGAAGAAAGTGTTGAATGCCAACTAGGAATAAGTGTAGATCTTCAGATAGAAATAATATCGATAACCTGGAAATATTCTAAGAATCCCAGAACGGAATCCTGATAATATTTAGAATGTCTTTTTTTTTGTAAGTTGCTGCATTTAAATCCAGAATCATTCGCAGAAAATATCCAAAAAAATAAATTAGGTTAGAATTATATGAAGATTATCAAATGATCATTGTATCAACTATTCCCCATTTATATATTCAAATAACATTATTAATCGGTTAATAATAATAATAATAATAATAATAATAATAATAATAATAATAATATTATTATTATTATTATTATTATTATTATTATTATTATTATTAATAATAATAATAATAATAATAATGATGATAATAATAATAATAATAATAATAATAAAGTGACACATCGAAATATCATGAAATCGAAATCTCAAAACTGTGGCTCATGGGAACATCAACAATCCCCGTTGTAGTTGGAGTCCTCAGATTGGTTGGAAAAGATTCCGGTAGAGTAATTGAAGGCATTCCTGGAAGCCCATGACTTAAAGAACTACAAAAAATTCTTCTTGCGAGTACAGCCCACACATTACCAAAGGCTTTTTCTATGTAAAATATGATTTTTTTTCCAGTGGAAAATGTCATGAAGCCATTTCTAGCCTTAGGTCCCTAGGCGGGAACCCGGAAAGAAGTGAGTATACATCAGAAATCAAAGGCAATAAAAATAATAATAATAATAATATTAATAGTAATAAAATTATTATTATTATTATTATTATTATTAATAATAATTCAGGTTTGGTGCTCATAGCGCCAATCTCAATAGATTAAAGGAGTACGCATATAATTCTTGTCCTCGTCAATTAAAATAAATAAATGTAACTATTATGTTCAGTACTAAAAAAATATTCTTCTCATTTTTGAGGCCTTAACTTCTTGTGTACGCTCCATTAGGACAAACGCATTGAGCATCTCTTCTTCTTCATGAGTAGGACCGGTGTTGGGTCGTCATAGCTGGGTGATGAGAAGCTTGTTCTTAATTTTGAAAGATGAAGCAGAGTAAATGATTTGCCGGTTATATCAAGATATATACAGGGTGTTCCACTAACTTAGACCAATTTTAATGGTGAATTAAGTTTGAACATCTCATAATCTTTCCTTTTCTTACAGATTTAACAACTAGAAATCTTTGTCAATTTCCACCATGGAAAACATTAACAATCAAATAAAGGAAGTTCAAACATTTCAAGCATTTCGCGCACTTTGCGATTTTGTTTTGGTCAACGAGGTTAAATCAGCGATTCTATCAATATACCACTTGATTTGACTTGTCCGTTTAACCAGCGCTTGATCTGTACAGAACATCGCTTCAGTTTACTTCATCACGGACCCATTCCTATGTCAAGCACCATAGGAATCTATGGATCTGCTATTTCTTGGTTTTATCGTCATCATCTTACTTATTATAAAACGCAGAGTTTGTGTGTGTGTCGGTACGTTTATATATTGGATCGGATTTCCTATATTTTTCAACCGATTTCAACAAAACTTCACAGGACTACGTAAAATTACCTTGCGGTGGTTCTAACAGCGCCAAAAATTGAAAAGACACAATTAAGAGGCATCATCACGAGAATGAAAGGGGGACAACTCATATCGAGTTATACTTATTATAAAACCAAGGATTTTTTTGTGTGTGTGTTCGTTTATATATGGGATCGTTTTTCTTACATTTTTCAACCGATTTCAACAAAACTTCACTTTTTTTTTTGGCAGGTAGTGTTTCTTATTGCCTTGCACACTTTTTTCTTTATTTTTACATTCAGAATGCTTTAAAAATTCCATTTACAAGACAATTGTTTATAATAAAATTCTATTCAATCGATAGACTCATAACGATTGAAAACAGAGTTTTTGTTTGAGTTTGGGTTTGACCAATTCATAAAAAACAAAACAAAAAAAAAACAACTAATTAAGACATGCGTGTCCGTAAACCCTAAACAATAATCTTTGTCAATGTTATTTTTCAGTCTTCATGATGGTCGATACTTGATCTATCTCTTACTGTTACATCCCAGGGCAACGCCGGGCTCTACTGCTAGTTATTATTATTATTAGCAATATTTAAAGTAATATTGAATTCTTTGAGGATTGCGTTATAGTCTAGGTCAGCGAGCCGTGAGTTCGTGTGCGTTGAACGCTCCGCATGTGTGATGATCAAAATTAAATTCAGTTCAGTAAATGCGAGCGTCCAAATGAAGCTAACACACTGTACAAACGTGAAATAATGCGAAACACTGACATAAAGACAAGAACATTTAATTACACGGCGTCAGGAAAAGAATATCAATGCCTTCAGAAATTCGATATGCTGGCCTTCTATTGTAAACGTGTTTGCAAATAAGCGTCAAATAGGAATCTGGCATTTGAGATTGGTAGAGTAAATAAGCAAGAAAAAATTATCGGCCATATTTGCTTTTTTTTTCGCGTTTATGGTGAGCAACCTGAATAGATTAAACAGGTCAGACGCAGAAAAATTATACGATCGGAATAAATGCTGTTGCATAAGCATAATTTGATAAAACAATTAATTTTGCTTCTTATTTTTTACGCATTTATTGCCTATCACGACTAATATTAGTATCAACACGAAGTGGCATTCACTATTGCGTTGCTGCAACAGTTTCTAGTGCCAACATTTAAAATTTAGTAGCATCGTTAAAGATTATTGATAGTGAAGCTTTAACATACTCGTTGTCTTTACGTTAGATAATACATGGTGAGGGAGAAATACCTCACTCATTATAGTATAACATTAGCAAAGGTGTATTCCTCTTGCTAATGTCTTACAATTATAGTCTAAATGGGAAGGATTTCCGGCGCACTCCGTATTAAAACTTAGTTTGATTCGAAAAGATCATCATCATATGATAGTGCGGAGTCTTTCGTTAGTTACTAAGTTAGCGCATTTGTTACGCCCCGCCATTACCTCAGATAAAATAATGGACCATTGCATTTTGATTGCGAGAACAGTCGGAAAAAATGGCTGTTTTTCTCGTACTTCCTGCCTGTGGAGTTCCTCAAGTTTACTTGATTCCCTGATGAATACACAGTTCAAAAATGTAAATGCAGCGTCAATCGCTATCTTCTCTCTTAAATACCGTTCATCCCTCTACTCAGTCTTCCTTTTCATGGTTATATATATATATATATATATATATATATATATAATAATAATAATAATAATAATAATAATCTTATAAATATAAATAAGTATATTCGTCCGGAAAAAAACTTAAGGGTATTGGCTTGTAATGAACAAACCAATAACTAAAGAAAACTAAGGAATAAAAAAGAAAGAACTAAGAACATGTGATTCAGGCGAAAACAATCGAGCAGAATCCAAGCTGTGAGTCCAAGGAAAAAAACGTCCGACACGAGTAAAATAAAAATAACTAAGCAAAATTCGAATACGCTAAGTTGAGCAAATCTACCTATGAACATAAAGAGCCAGGTAAATCTACGTGGATCATCAGGGTACGCCAGCGTACCCTGACGATCCGCGTAGTTGAAACCTAGGTAGGTTTGTCTGGCTCTTTAGGTTATATATATATATATATATATATATATATATATATATATATATATATATGCTTAAAAGCCGCACTATCAAGCGAATATCAAAATATCAAACTACAGAACTCACAATTGTTCGCAGCATTTAAGTATTGCATTAATATTTTTGCTTAAATTTTAAAATTTCAACGATAATTGTTCTGTCGCCACTTAATATAATGGCAATTTGATGTACGTAGGCCATTACTTCCGTACAAAAAAATTAATTTCTGTTCATGAGTGAATTTCGCTGGATTTTGCAATTAATTTTAATTATTCTCAAATTTATATCCAAGTTATAAAAAAATGTTATCGTCCAAATATTCGCCGCAAAATATCCAGTAAAAAAATCGCCGAAAACAATCGCAGTAATAAAATCTTGTTAATGCAAAATCTCAGGATTGCGAGTCTGGATCCGGCCCGGAGTGTTTTTATTTTCTCAGGGTGTCTGCCTGATTCCAAAATGGCCACTTGTGTTAAATCAAAAAAGTGTGACAGTTACACACAGACACATATATATATATATATATATATATATATATATATATATATATATATATAGATATATAGATAGATAGATAGATAGATAATATTAGTGGAAAATATACATATATATGCAAAATATATATATATAAAAAAAAAAAAAATACCCATACATGTATATTTTCAGAAAAAAAATTTCCAAGAGGAAGAATCCAGGTAGAACTCAATGTATAGGACAGAGTAAGAATATAATAAAAAGGCTTAAACACTAATATTCCATGGTCATAATTTATTCCATTGGAATCGTAAATACGATCCAAATCATCAGACCTACAAATTCAAAATGAGATACCGATGTACACACATACACATATATCCATATATACACACATACATATACATTATATATATATATATATATATATATATATATATATATATATATATATATATATATATATATTATTATTATTATTAACAACACTGTTATACATGGAGCATTGTATTTTAAGCAATAGCAAAATATATTTTGGATTCGTTTTCACACACGCACAAACGCGAGCGCGCACGCACACACACACACACACACACACACACACACACACACACATATATATATATATATATATATTCAAATTTTATTGCAGTAAGTTTTGGTAACTGAAGATAGACTTGAAGTGAATCCAAGCCTTACTCAACTACTTGTCAAATACAAAGTCTAAAATCAGTGACCAATAGACTATTTCTAAGAAGGTGGGGACGCTAACTTAAATGTAGGATTAAAAATACATTATTTATTTCTTTAGGAATAAATATATTATCGAGACAGGATTTATGTTAAAGAATGTTTATGTGATAATGTGTCTCATAATACTGCTTCCATTTCGAAGAATTTCTTGCCATTAATTTCCAGGAAAATCTTATTTGAAAGCTGAAGTTAATTGATTTTCTTTCAAAAAGGAGATAAGCGAAAAATTAAATGAAACTTAAACTGAGCTGAAACTCTACGACAATTCTTTGTTGTGGCTGTGTAATCCGTAGTAATATTCATTATTATTATTATTATTATTATAATTATTATTATAAATAAAATATAAAATAATAATAATAATGAAAATTATAAATAAATTAAAACTAAACAAGAACATATAAACATTGTATAAATTTAAAATAATAAAATTTCTCCTAGTAATCTATAAAAATTATTCCTGTCTGAAATATGGGCGTACCACCAAGAGACGCTAACTTCACTCTCTTTACCATAAACCTCGGTACAGACAACACGTGTCCTAATTATCTCTGTTATATGACTTGTAATACTACGAAGTAAATTCTCCCTTTTATCACATGTACCATAAAACAATTGTACCCTAAAGTATACATGCGCCAAAAGACAGCAAATATAATTAAATTGTATAAAATGAACTTACAATATAGCATGCTTCACAAAGTATACACGCGCCAAAAGACACAGTAAATATAATTAAATTGTATAAAATGAAATTACAATATAGCATGCTTCACATGTTATTTCTGTACGTTTTATTTCCTGCTAATTATGCTTTTATCTCCATGAACAAGAGGTTAATTTCTGTTACTATAATGCGAACAACCACCGTAACATTATGGTCAATTGTTATGGTTTTATTTTAATTTATTTATAATTTTCATGTTTATTATTATTTACTATTTTATTTTTATTTATAATAATAACATCCTTACAAATCCATGTATGACTGATGGGCGTTAATTAAAATTTTGATCATTAGAGTTGCAGAATAACCAGAACACGTGCCATTAAAGAAGGTACGTTTCCTTTCTCAAGTAGAGTCTTTTACAATGTCAATAATCGAGTTAATCTCTGCAGGTAGGCAGAGTGGACAAAGTAACAATGTATTAACATAAAGGAAGTATTGTTATCCCGTGTTTTGCTCATATATTTGGTGAAAGCGAGTGGATCGGAATCTCTGGCGTTAGCAATTAATGAATTTTTGATTAATACCAGAGAATCTCGAGCTACGTCTGAGACGCAGGGAGTATTGCTTAGTTTAAGATAAACAATCTCAGATGAGTTCCGTCAAGAAATGGAAAAGTGCATTGGAGAAATAGCATCAATAAAAAAAATCAAAAACATTATTAATAATACAGATATTCGAAGAAAATGTCTACGGTCCTAGACTATGATAGTACGATTAGAATTTTTTTTTTTTTTTAAAATATGGATAAAATTTTATAGAGATAGTTTGGAATGTTGATCTTGCGACGATGAATAATGTGAAACGAACCACAGCAGACATGCTAACAAAATTTCAATGCAAATATCAAATACCGTATTTTCCGAGGTACAAGACGCTGCGGCTTGGAAGACTCACCTTAATGTTGGAAAGAAAGTTCGAAGAAAAAAAATAATTCTCATACAACAACACAGTAACCATGCGTTCAAACATACTGGTGCCACGTATTGTTTATATTAATCACTCGTTCAATTTTCTTTGTATGGCAGTGGCATACAAACCAAGAGCAGAATGTCTCCCATCGTTGCTAGTAAACATAGTTTAAGCTTGTGGCTTGGCTCCAGGATGGTTTCTTGTTTTGGAAATACTTTTAACATCGAAGTACCGAGGTTACATCATATAAAAGGCTGAATTAGATACATAGCTGAAATTATAGTGTAATGACTCAGCATACAAATCCACCTCCCTACGACACGAGCCAATTAGAAAACCGTGAAAGCTTACTTGAGCCTGGGCGTTGCCTTACATTCGTCTTGGGAGAAGCACACTTAATTTTCAGTGTATGTTTTTAGGGAAAAAATGAGTCTTGTAACCTGGAAATTACGGTGGCTAAAGTTTTATTGGGAGAAAATACAACAACGCACGAGTTAAAGTCTACATCGAAAACTAATCAAAACTAATCTTACACAAAGGTTCAGCTGTAAAATAAAATTTTGATATCAGTTATAGATCGATCTAATTAAGCAATATTATCGATATTTTAAAGGTTTTTCTTTTCTATTATTACATTGTACGGAACCAGGAGTGAAGATGAAACACACAAACACAAATTATATATATATATTCATGAATTATTCATACAAAAACAAATACAAAGGTTAATGATTTAATTGGCGAGAAATCCATCGTCGCAAACAATTCAAATAATATACAAAAAAACACCGAACCTGTTATGAATGAAAAGATCCTTGTTTTTATAAATTTCTGTTGCATTAGTTCTTATTTTTACTATAAGCTTTCGTCTGTTCCTACAGACATTTTCAGGTATGGAATAGATGTTTTTCTTGTTTTTTCTCTCAGTACTAAGAGGACAACGAAAATATATGTATTCTTGTATCCGAAAAATGCTATTGGAAATGAGTTATTGTTTTTGGAGCGTGCAGTAGCAACGCTGAGTTTGATTTAAAATTTTACAGTTGTGCGTTCTTGTACAAATATGGTGATAAGCGAATTCTTTTTTACTGGTAAAAACAATAACTCATTTCTAATAGCATTTTTCGGATACAACAATACATATATTTTCGTTGTCCTCTTATTACTAAGAGAAAAAACAAGAACAACATCTATTCCATACCTGAAAATGTCTGTAGGAACAGACGAAAGCTTGTAGTAAAAATAAGAACTAATGCAACAGAAATTTATAAAACAAGGATCTTTTCATTCATAACAGGTTCGGGTTTTTACATATTATTTGAATTGTTTGCGACGATGGATTTCGCCAATTAAATCATTAACCTTGTATTTGTTTTTTGTATAATTCATGATTTTGTAAATTGATTGTACCTTTATTGATATATATATATATATATATATATATATATATATATATATATATATATATATATATATATATTATTGAGAATGAATGGTGACAGGTTACCCAAGATCCTAATGTAGAGCCAGTTAGATCAGGGCTACAGGACTGTAGGGCGCCTATGGCTAAAATACAAAGACAAGCTGAAGAGCAAATTGTCAGCTGTCAAAATACAAATAACACCCTTGAGCGCTTTCCCTTGGAGCGGGTAGAATAGAGATCAACGTGTTTTAGTGGACTCAACGCTTTTCATTCTTCTTGTCTGAATCATTTTCAAGAAGCGAGAGCAAGATCTAAAAGGTCAGACAAACTAGCAGTGATCTCATCCCACAATCCTCACTCTTGCTCCATATGCGGCCTCCATTGTAAATCACTATCGCAAAAAAAATTCATAACTGAATCTATTTAGCTGTCAGATCCTCTTACGTAGAAACCGACGGGAGAGCCCATTTTTATATATATATATATATATATATATATATATATATATATATATATATATATATACAAATGGCAAACTTATCTTAGTTGCTGTGTTTCGTCCTCTGAAGGACTATATCAAGGCAAATGTTCCTCAGACGACGAAAGATTTTTTCTTTTGTTTTTATTCATATAATCCATTTAAAGATAAACTTTATTTGAAAATTTTTGCACACACACATTCACACACACACACACGCGCGCACACACACACACATAACTCATAACTTGTTGAAAGAAAAACATTTTTTTTTACTTCACACAAAACAAGGCTCGAGGAATACTCAAGGTAGAGGGATATTGATTGTGATTGTTATAAGGGAAAGAGAAAGAGGATGAAAAAAGTACCCATTATTATGATATGTAGGACAGATACCGGTTCACCCTTGACCTGAAGAGGTTCAATTTTAAATGGTAGGAGAATCATACTTTCGGGAGTCTGTTCGACGAAATAATTATGTTGCGAAAGAATCTCTATGCGTAGAACTTTACTCCTTACCAACGGAACACGACAAATATGGGAGATGATATGCCAACGTGAATATACCATGGCTGGGAAGATCTGACCTGGAATTAAGGAATGTAACTCGCTCGTACATGTGCCATATTGATAGTGTTAGATTAGCGAGAAGCTTGGGACGAGAGATAAGCTTTGGAGGATGGAAAATAATCAAGCAAAAACCGTAAACTCTCATGGCTGGACTGTGAGGACGAGACGGCACCAGCATAGATATGACAGCGAGTAAATTAAAGAATACAGTAAGTCACCAACAAACTTCATAATTAAATATGCATATTTTAGCAACTATGCTTGACCTCGTCTGATTTAATAATGTCTATTTTGCATTAATCATACATAAGAAATAACAGATATTTCAGGGATATATTTTCCCTATGGCAAATCAACTATAATACAAGATACCGCCATAATAAAACGAGATACATAAGGTTTAAAATGATTTTTTTAAATAAAAATCATTTCTGAAACTTTCCGGAAGCTATAATTTAATTTTAATTTCAATCTAATATTTTGAATTTAATATTTCTAATAAGAAAAATACATTGCTGTATTTCAAAAAGCTAACTTAAATCTACATGGAAGGTTTTTTTTTTTGTTCTAAAGTAGTTGACTAGTGTCAATTTTTAGTTGACTGTCTTCGAAATGTAATTCTGTATTAAATAAATCTTCCAAAAATAAAATATACTTTTTTCGTACTTTATTTGAGGAATATTAGCAAATTTAAAGTATAATTAATCTCACTTGAAACAAATAGTATTTAATTTAAGTTAAAGATATCACAGAAATGTTTTTTCTAACAAGATATTGGCTGTAATTTTTACACAACAGTTGCTGTTTTACATTTTAACAGCCCAATGACAGATCTAATGTTATTCTACGGAAACATTATATGTAAAATATAAGTAAAGAAAATGAAGTGGACACTTTTTTATATAAAACTTTTAAGTACTCAGCAATCTTAAAATTTTCGGAGAATATTCTCCCTAATTTGATGTTTTATTTAATTTAAGAAATGCTGACTTGAATTTTAATGTAATTATTGTTCTTATTTTCTGATAATATCGTCTATGGTCACACAAACTTACAAAAATCTGCACGTTTATACACACAGTAATTGAAAAATTCCTTGAAAAATACTTTAAAAATATTTGTATTAAAGTTTTCTATTTTTCGTTAGTAAACATATTTTTTTTTCATTTAATATCATCTAAAAGTTTGAAATTATTACAGAATTTTAAAAGATTTAAAACTTAAACTTTTCTAATTAATATTAAAAAGATAAAAAAAATAATCTTGTAAAAATTCATTATTTATCGATATTTTTAAGACAATAGTGTTCTTAATTTATTTATAAAAGCAAATTAAAATCTTTTCTAATTTCATAATGTCATAGGTTTATTGCATTTCTATTTTATTTTACGATTCTCGGTAAATGGTATTTCTTCTTGACAAAACAAACTGATTATTTACATTCTCCATGCGTCCTGCTTTTTATTAATATAAATTGGCAGAAGGTAAAATTCTAATTTCTCGAAATTTCATAAAATAAAGTAACTGGGGTGAACGTATTTAACAATTATATTTTTTACTAAATTTTCTAAAAAAAATGAAAAATAAAAATTTTTATTCATTAGTAAATACGTCCTGAAAATCTCATTAAAATCTGACAGTTAATCTATGTAAGATTTGTCGAAAAAAAATGTGTTTTTAACGCCAAAAAGACGTTAATGATTCCTGTACTTATCTTTAGCCTGCCTACACGTTGCCACAAAAAAAAAAAAAAAACAACAACAATTTTTTTTTTTAACCAAATCTTCGAACTTGATAGAAAGGATTATAAAATATAGTACAATAATAAAAAATATACTCTTAATAATAACAAACATTTTTGACGATAAAACTGTTTTTCATGTACCTTCTAAGAAAAAGATTGGAGGTACAGATATACGAGTTAGGTTACGTATGTTTTTATTGGGGTAGTTGCGGTATTTTTTAATTGATCAGTGGAAATTTTCAGAAGATCTCCCACAATTATATATATTTTTTAACTTTGGCGAATACGTATAAAATTCCAACTTCGTCCACACTCCTGAATTCTTAGTATGGTTTTTGGAATATTGATTTTATAAGCGTAGCTTAGATGTGGCACAAGGCCGATTGTATAGGGCACCCACTGAGGATCGAACTCACAACTCAGTCGTAATTGCTCTAGCGAGACAAGCTAATGATCTTTTAAATGTAGCTTAGATTCGGCACAAGGCCAAAAGTATGGGTCATCCAGTGAGGTTCGAACTCACCAGTCAGTCGTAATTGTTCTAGCGAGACAAGCGTGCTAACCATTACACCACGTCCCATGGTTGTGGGAATAATACGAAAGTGGATTTCCAATTGGGATGGAAATCAATGTTAATGGATGAAATTCAAATAGAAACAAGACGAGGAAAATCTAAAATTCTTTCTGTATCCATTTATGTTATTTTGCCGGCTGAATCTAACGTGATTATTCTTGAGCTATAATGGAAGGATTACTTATTAAACGTTTCCCTGGCCTGAATTAGTGTTACACAATGCGTGTCTTGTCCAGAAGATCGAACTATTAGTTAAAATACCGATGGCTCTGAGTCGGAGTTGTTTTAACTCAATAGGCTTGGAATTCTGAGAGTAATGCAAAGGTGCATACACACTAAAACGGCTGCAAGAATTAAAAGGGCCAATATATCTCAACCCGGCAGTTAATTACTGAGACAGTCTAGTAGGAAGCGGTTGCATTTGGGCCCACCGTTTGATATGCGTCTTCCCGTTCATATCCCTCGCTTCTCCAAATGAAGACATGACTAATCTCTAATAAAATAATACGATTAAAAAAGAAAATTGACCGGCGTTGATGCAGTTTTTGTTGCTCGCCTTACAACCTGAAGAACTGAAGCCAAAGACGGTGCAAAATGCAACAGTTATTGTATTATTTTAGTTGTTAGGAAAATGTTCAAGCCGATCGATTCTACAGCATTCTTCAGTTATAAACTCCACAAAGAAAACGGGCATCTCTTTTTATAGAGAGATAATGTTGTTTACAGAAAACTGTTATTTGCTCTTATCTAATCCTGGAGGAAACTGCTACATACCATGATCAAACATACTTGTGAATACGACAGCAAGAAAGATAAAAATAAAACGGCTAACTAGTCTGAACAAATCTTGAAATCTTAATGTCTGCTGATACCTACCATTTACCGATTTTAAAACAAAATGGTCTCCAACCCCGTTGTTACTAAAGTCAGTTCCTCCATTTCTGTGTGTAATATAGCTGTATTTTTAACTATAATAAAAAATATCCTGATTTGATTGACGTTAGAATTTTATGGTTGTTTTTCTAATTCAGTCTCATTAATGTAAGTTCAATATCCTTTTGTTGACACTGTATATTAATGCTTGCCAAGTTCGGTTTTAGTTAATTAAAAAAAAAGATCACATCACATTTTGCTTGAACAAGTGTCGAGAAAATACCTCTGCAACCTGAAATTCGATCAAAAACTTTGTGTACTTTGCCTTATTGACAACTGTGAAACTGTTTTGTTATAATTTATTTTTTAACAGTTAATCTGTAAATCACACACCATTCTAACAAGTTACACCTTTTCCCGCCTCTTTCATACATTTTTAGCGTTCTTTGTATGTAGAATAAGCTATGTTGAGCATTTGTTTTTTTTTTTCTTTTTGTAGTAAAATGGCGGGGACTGATTTCAATGGCGGTAAAATAACATGGACAAGAAACTATGAGAATTGTATAAAACAGTAAAAATCAATGAAGGAAGAACAGCTGAACTGGATGCCGAAGATTTCTCGAAGGAAAGAGGTCGGAAAAAAAAGGGAGGCGTTAATTGGAAGATTTGAGTTAAGTACCAGAGTAAAGAAAGATCAACATAACTCGATAAGAAGTTGAAGGAGCAGACGATTAGCTATGGGAAAGGAAGGTAATCAAAAGTCGGAGTGTGGAAGGGAAATAAATACAATCTTAAATGAAGGAATCAGGTGGATAAATACCATGATTCAAGGAAAGGCGGCAAAGAAGAAAAGACCATGTAAAATGAAAGCATGAGTAACGTTTTGGAAATAATACAATAGAGGAATCCCGACTGGAATGAAAGTCAAAGTTGAAATAAGAACAAGACGAGGAAATATTTCGCTATATCGAGTGATGTTATTTTGCCGTCTAAATCTATTGTAATTACATTTGAACAAAAATGGAGGCATTACTTATGAAGCCTTCCTTGTAACTGGACTTATACGTTGGACATTAAAATCTTGTTAATGCTACAGCACACTCTTTAGTATTTGAGCTAATATCAGTAGTACTGTTGTCTGTATTGTCTATATTGTGCGTAGAGTTTCCAGTTTATCCAACAATTTTACAGTCCATTTTTGGATTTTTTTCTCCAACTACGATCGGTACTACCGTCACATTCAAGCTCCACAGCCTTTTCAATTCTCGATATATTTGTTTTATTTTATTTACTTGTTTGATTCTTATAATATATTGTCTTGAGTGTTAGACAATTTTAATGATAGGTAAGTTTTGAAATTCATTTATTTTCAAAGCCTTTAATCATGCGCGGTTTTCACGCTCGAGGAACGTGACACTCCAGAGACTAAGTTTGTACAGAAGGTTTTGCATATATTTATGTATGCATTGAAAAATGCGTGAGAAAATATCGATAATAAATCAAGCGGGTAGACTTATATTTGAGGACAATCTTTTGCTTCCTTGCTACAATTTCAACAGGTATGTAAAGAAAAGTGCTAAAATAACTCGGTTGTTCCCTTTAAAACAGTCTGATTTATATTGTACAAGCATTTTACCGAATTATTTTAGCACTCTCTGCATTTTTAATTTCTCCCAGTATACGAGTGATCAACATATTAATTAATCTTTGTTAAATATTCCAAATGATTTGTATTTTATAAAGATGCTCAGTTTTCGTGGATTTGTTCATTATAAAGACCCTAATTTACTTATATAAAATAAAACCATTTAAATAGCATCTATATTTCTGAGATGAGGTGTTATGTTCACATTATTCAGACTATTGTTCTCATTTTTGTTGTCATATTTATCACAACGTTTCGGTCCGTTGTACGCTCGGCCTTCTTCAGGTAGTTGGAATGTCGGACAGAACCCCTTATTTCGTTCGCTCAAGGACACATGACACAGGGAATGAAAGCGTTGGTTAGATCCAGTGACAGGAGCCAAAGAGTATGAGTTCAATGGCTGGTTAAAGCAGTGGAAAACTTGGAGAGGGGAATTAACAGGAGATAACTGATAACTGACATTCATCATATATGGCACGTGGGACTAGAACAGTCTGCCCCAGCGGGCGAAATAAATGGTTCAGTTTGACATTCCAATCACCTGAACAAGGCCTGAGCGTACAGCTGGTTGGAATGTCGGACTGAGCCCCTTATTTCGCTCGCTCAAGGACACATGGCACAGTGGATGAAAGGGTTAGTTAGATCCAGTGACAGCACCCAAAGAGTATGAGTTCAATACCTGATTAACGCTGTGGAGAACATGCAGAGGGCAATTAACAGGAGATATTTGATAACTGACATCCATTAGACATGACACGTAGTACTAGAACAATCTGCCACGCGGGCGAAATAAAAGGTTCAGTTTGACATTCTAACCACCTGAAGAAGGCCTGAGCGTACAACGGCCGAAACGTGATAAATATGGCAAGAAAAATGGGATTTAGTATAATTATGTCTATCTAAAAAAGGAGTATACTGAATATGTAGGCCTGATATGTCTAGGCGAGTGCCCCCCCCCATCCAGGATTATCCTCTTGTGAGGTTCTGTATTGACTCAAAGACCATTAAAAAGCAAAAAGATAATTCCGGCAAAACTATGTAAGCAAACTAAATTCACATCCAAAACCAAAACATGTATGGAACATGATAATAAAAATAGCGGGAAAAAATAACCTCCACAATAAAACTCCCCACAAATAACAACCTCTAAAAAAAAAAAAAAAAAAAAAAACTGCAAATCTTTAGCCAACATATTCTCCAATATCTCCGCCCAAGAAATATCCTGCGAATTCTAAATCAATTACCCGCAAAATACCAAATATATCTTTGAGAAATCTTCAAGCACTTATGGACAACAATGAAATTCCCAGATGGCTGGAAACAAGCTAGATAACACCACACCTGAAGTTGGAAAAAAACAACACGTATCCAGAAAATTATAGACCCATCGACCTTCGCAGCTGCTTAAGTAAAACATTTGAAAGAATGCTGAATAAAAAGATTGAACTAGTCCCTCGAATCAAACCACTTCCTCAACAACCACAAAAGGGGTTTCAGAACAATAGACAATTTGGTGCGCCTGGATAATCTGTTAAGAAACGAACATGCAGTTACTCTCTTCGTCTTCCTGGAGATATGGTATCATGAAAGACCGCCTCTTACTTGGACTGAGAGGCAGTCTATCTAGCCACATATACAGCTTCATAACAAGTGGAAATTTCCAGGTGCTATTTGGATCGATCGTCTCGGGTCGGAAGAACCAAGAATGTGCACCCCAGGGTAGCATACTCTCTGTAACTTTATTCAATATAAGAATCAACAACATAATTACTTGTGTAAATCCAGGAACGAACTGTTCATTTGGATATGGATGATTCTATAATCGGCTACAGATCCAGAAAAATGTACAGAAATGAACGACAGCTGCAACTGTGTGTACACAGAATTTAAGAATTGGTCCTCGAAAATGGTTTCAGAATATCTGATACCAATTTCCACTTCTGTAAAAAAAAAAAATGAAAAATGCACAGTGATCCGATTCTCTACTTCAGAGAAACAGAGATTAAATTTACAGATCCACACAAATACCTTGGCATCCACTTTGATAAAAAAAAATCAGTTTAATCCCATATATAAAAGGCTTAAAACAAAAATGCCGCCATTACATCCAATTATTACGCGTTATTGCCAAAACCGAATGGGGAGCCGACAGACCAACCTTACTAAAATTATGCCAATCTCTAAGTCGCTGCAGATTCGACCAAGAATGTCTCATTTATAAGACTTTCAGGAAGTACTAGCTAAATAAACTAAAAACCACTCGACACCAGTGACTGTGCCTAACCCTAGGTAACTACAGCATTTCTGCAATTGAAAGTCTCTACATCGAAGGAAATGAGAAACGGTTCACACTTCGTCGGCAAAAAATCTAGCGCTACAATATTACATCTAACTCCACTGATGTCCTAGAAACGCAACCTACAAATGCGTATAAACGTAAACACCTCTCTCCCCAGAAAGAAACGGCCATCAAAACTTTTGGACTCCCCATCGAAAACCGAATAAAAGAATCTCAATTCGAATTCAAAATAATACACGAATCTGCTTTAAGAGAAACCTCTCCATGATTGCTAAAACAGCACACAATTTTAAATATTCTTAGTAAACTCCAAGAAAGTCGACACTGACCCGTCATCTTTGGGTAGGGTTTTCATAATATCATCCAAAATACCCTGATTAAAAATAAGCCTACAACTAGGTCAAAACACTCTGAGTAGGACGATCTGCCATTCTTTGGGACATAAAAATTAAAAAAAAAACAACAAAAAAAAAAAAACGACTGCCAAATAATGCCTCAATATTCAGTGTTGAAGCAGCAGCCATACATCTGACCTTGGACATAAAAACTGAAAACAGGTCAAGCCATATGATTATTCTATCAGACTCGCTACCCTTACTGACGACTATCAACAACAAAACATGAACAACCCACTAATCACTAAACTCCTGAATAGATTTCACTCAATACTCAATCAAAAACACAGCATACTGTTGGATCTCTAACCATATTGCAATCCATGAGAATAGCATGACTGATAAAGGCAACCAAAAACATCTCTCTCAATGAATATATCATATTCAAAAGAACTTTTTACAGACCTGAGATCAAGAATTAACTCTTACATCCACAACCAATTTTTCTTTTTGTGTAGTGAAAAGTATTTTATCGCTATCTGTCTATATTTCTGAGATTAAATATTGTAATTATTTGCATTTTTACATTTTTGAAACTGTTGTCCTTTTCTTTGTTGTCATATTCGTAAAAGTGTTAGTAGAAGTAATCCAGTGATTTCGCCCGAAGAGTTCTGAGTTCAAAACGTGGCCACGAAAGAGGTGAATAAAAAAAAATACTTGGGGAGTTGAGTTAAAGGTGAATAACTGACAATGAGATACACGAAAGAGGTATGATGTGTGAAACTAGAACAATCTAACCTGGTGGACGAAATAAAAGTTCAGTTCGAAATTCTAAGCACCAAAAGAAAGCCGGAGCGCACAAAGGCCGAAACGTCGTGAATATGACAACAAGGATGAGGACAACAGTCCGAACAAATTAAACAGAGTAAATATTTTAGCGTTCTCTGAAATTTGCTTTAATTCATTTACCTGTGTTTGATCATTTTTATGGGAGGGAATTCTCAGGTAACGTCTGTTACGCCCCGTTTCGCTTCAAAATCTGTTCCTGCGTATCTCACATAGGTGTAACCAAGACATCGAAAATAACTAAACGCTCATGGGTTATATTGAGGGCAAGAGAGGTAGGGAAAGAAAGTGAGACATTTATCTGAGGAGCTTACGCCAATGGATGGCAGAACGGAGTGCGGAGCCTGCTAAGGATTGCAAGCACTTATGGACAACGATGAAATTCCCCGATGGCTGGAAACAAGCTACGATAACCCCACACCTGAACTTGGGAAAAAAAAAGCAAATATCCAGAAAATTATAGACACATCGAACTTTGTAGCTACTTAAGTAAAACATTTAAAATAATGAATAAAAAGATTGAACTAGTCCCTCGAATCAAACCACCTCCTCAACAACCAAAAAAAGGGGTTTCAGAACAATAGATAATTTGGTGCGCCGGGATAATCTGGTAATAAAAGAAAATGCAGTTACTCTCTTCTTCTTGGAGACATGGTATCATGAAAGACCGCCTCTTACTTGGACTGAAAGGCAGCCTATTTAGCCACATACACAGCTTCATAATAAGCGGAAATTTCCAGGTGCTATTAGGATCGATCGTCTCGGATCGGAAGAACCAAGAAGGTGTACCCCAGGGTAGCATACTCTCTGTAGTCAAGAAGTTGTGGAGATCCATGATCACCTATTTCCGAAAGGCTTGGCACATAGTAGTTGAAGAAAAGATTAAATCATCGTAAATAGGGGAATGTATGAGTATCGATTTAAACAAATTAAAGGATGATAGAATTAAATGATTAAATGCAAAGCGACTGTCAATAAGTTAACAATTTTCATTCTCGTGCTGTATCATAGGAGAAACATATAACTGCACAAGGCATCTCAAAACACAAAGTTACGATTGCCGTCTGTAAGAGAAAGGAAGTATTTCCTATACGAAAAAAGAATTGCCACAATACGCACATGTTCGCCCCGCCTAACCATTTGCGTTCGTGATGTACAAATCAAAGCTTTGCAGTAAGCGATGTAAAGGACTAAATGAAAAGATAAAGAAAGCAAATCGGTTAGATGCTCTTCGAGTCGTAGTAATACTGACAGTTTTCTTGCCGAAGAAAGATGTCAGGTATTTTTTTTCTCTCACTTTGGTTCAAGAGCCAGCATTTTGAAAGCCGAGTCTCTCGTCAATCACGTTCTCACACCTGGGGGATCGAAACGAACGGGGAACACAGATGTATTTTCTTCCTTTTTCAGTGTACAATCTTGTGTTTAAGAATAAACTTTAGTATATATATATATATATATATATATATATATATATATATATATATATATATATATATATATATATATATATATTTATATATATGTTTACGAATTATAGCGGGATTGAATTGTATGAAGGAAATAAGTTCTTACTTCATATGAAATGTTTATAAAGAGAATAGCATTAAAAACGAACTAAAGAACATTATCATAATATATGATCAACGTTTGTTTCTCACTATCATAAAGGTAAATTGTGGCCATTTTATATTTTTAATTTCGCGCATGCGCAGTGTTTTATTTATTTATTTTTTGTCCACTGCATAATATAGTAGGGTTGGTTGGGCATCGTCCGTGTGAAATAGAACACCATGACGCAATTTGCTTCCAAATACGTTTAGAAACGGCATGCTGTACTACCTGGCATTTGCACCGGAAGCTCCAATACGAAAATTTCAGAGTGTTTGTGTTATAATCTGAGGACATTGCAGATTATTTAGAAAGTGTTGGATGGGGATTACGAAGGTACGAGAGCTAGGAAAACTCAGTCTGAACATTCTAATAAGAAAAATCACCCGGAGTTGTTGGTGAGGACCTTAGAATAAACGTGAAGGCCTACAATGTGCTTGATGAGGTAGCGCTGTCCTGGGTCAAAATGGTGGCTGCTGAAAGACCCTATGTCTCGCAAAATGACTCTGCACCATGCCACACAGGCAGGAGAAGCTAATCATGGCTGTCAGACAATATCTGCCAACATATCACCCCATATTTCTACCCAAATACCTACCCAGACTAAAACACCCATGAATATTATGTGTGGTGCGCAGTCGAGCGAAAAATCAACAAAACTCCTTATAACACCAAAGCTAAACTGAAGGCAAGGATTATGACAGCATTCACCAAATTAAATAAGAGAGGCATGAGATTCCGAAGTCGTCTGGAGGCCGTGGCTGAAGCCAGTAGCAATTTATTGAATAATTGTAATCTTTCGTATTTTAAAATATTTAAGTGTAATTTTGGCAAATACATCTCTTGACATGAGATGGCTGTTATTTTCATATTTGCGTAATTTGAGCGATGATGTATCCATAGCACCAAGTATATTTTTTAGTTTTGCGCATGCGCCTTGACTTTTCACTTTGTCGACTGCATATCATAGTCAGTTGGGCATAATATAGAAATAGCACCACACACACACACACACACACACACACACACACACACACACACACACACACACACACATACATATATATATATATATATATATATATATATATATATATATATATATATATATAATAGGGTACACCGATGACAACACCAACAGTCTGTTTCATTCTTAAACGAGATATTCAGGCATGGAATTAAACATGTTCAGTCACTGATTTTGATCACTTTTTACCCACGAATGTATCATAACTTAAAACTTATATTTTTCATGATATATTTTTATCATGAGAATTATTTCTGCTTTTTTTTCTCAAAACGCGCGAATTTTGGTGCTGTTTCAGGACTATAAATTCTTGCGTATAAGGTTGCTCATTTTTAATTCTGTATTTTTTCTCCTATAAAGCGATAGGTAGAACAGTCTTCCATTATTATTCCACGTTCCCCAGAACGCAGGCATGCACTCAAAAACATAGACACACAAACACAAGCAACTGCTAAACTTAAGATTTTATTTCGTTTTTCAGCTGCATATGTTCTCTTGTTAATCATACTATTAGTTATATAAAAATTAAATAACAATATCTGTGATTAAATGTATTTCTTTTACCTTGACAAATGATAACATGTTATTTCTATCCGAATATAATGATTGTAATATATATATATATATATATATATATATTTCAATTAAAGGTGCAAATTATAATTTATAAATTCATGAATCATTCATACAAAAAACAAATATAGAGTTTAATGATTTAAATGGCGAGAATACATCTTTGCAAACAATATAAATAAGATACATCAACCCCGAACCTGTATATGAATGATATGATCCCCGTTTATAAATTCCAGTTGCATAAGATTTTTTAATTTTTACAAGCTTTCGTCTGTTCCTACAGACATCCTCAGGTATGGAAAAAGATTTTGTTCTTGTTTTTACCTGAGGATGTCTGTAGGAAAAGACGAAAGCTTGTAAAAATTAAAAGACCTTATGCAACTGGAATTTATGAACAAGGATCATATCATTCATATACAGGTTCGGGGCTGATGCATCTTATTTATATTGTTTGCGAAGATGTATTGTATAAATTTACAAGAGAATAGAATCCAGGTAGAACTCAACGTACAGGACAGAGTAAGAATATAATATAAAAGGGTCAAACCAAACACTAATATTTCATGGTTATAATTTATTACATTGGAAATTCATCAAACCTACAAATTCAAAAAGAAACTATTTGGAATTTGTAGGTCTGATGAATTGGATCGTGATTACGATCCCAAATGTAATAAATTATAACAATCTAATATTTGTGTTTGATATATATATATATATATATATATATATATATATATATATATATATATATATATATATATATATATATATATATATTACAAAAGTAATTGCTGCACGAGATCTGACAACAATTTTAGTACATAAGTATCGCGTCATTCAGTGGATTATTAGTAAATTAACACTTATTTTAAGCCTGTTAGCGAAGAGAATTGCATTAATAGTACTAGTTGATTCATTGTATGATTACCTCGTTATAATATAAAATATATGATGCTTAATATAATGCATTTATGGAAAACAATTGCTCTGCAGTACGAAATTCAGGAAAAAAAAAAACTACTAAGACCCTGTTAATTGAATTCTATACATAGTTCATTTAACGTTAACTGGAAAATACTTGCAATAAAAGAATTTGTGGATTTACCACATTAGAAAATTCAGACAAAAATTCTCACTTGAAATATTTAAACTTTAGCATTGGAGTTTGATGTCAAATGAAAAAGTTACAACCTGACTATAAGAACATGAAGATTTCGAAATTACTTGCTGTGCTAAAGATACAACAGATTTGACAATATTTTCATACATAAGGATCGCCTTATTCAGTCTATTAGGAGTATGTTAATGCTTATATTAAGACTGATAGCGAAGAGCATTCGTTATTAATTTCATTAATATTACTAATTGATTTATTGCATAAATACCTCGTTATAATATAAAATATATGCTGCCCAATATAATACGATATATATATATATATATAATGTAACAGTTACAAATATTTATGAAACAGGGAAGATCGGCAATATTTGCGTTTAATTGACGCATAGAAAATTCATATTTTAATTATTTTAACTACAAAATTGTTCACCGATAAATGGGATGTAATTTCCTTGCACTTATAGAATATCAGATCGATTAAAGTTTATGTCATTTGTAAAGTTCAATAAAAATCGATTGGATATTTATGTAAGTCTATACATCATATATATATATATATATATATATATATATATATATATATATATATATATATATATATATATATATATATATATATATATATATATCATTAAATGTGTCTGGTGATTTTTACATTTTCTGAAAATTTAGATATCATACATCTGTATAAATATAATTTTCCCATGATATAAGCACATTTTTAAAAGAAAATATGGAAATTCGAATACTTATTGAATTCTAATAACATATAATGCATTTCTTTTTGGAATTAATACTAAAAAATATATTTTATGCAGGATAAATATGAAATTAATTATCGGAAATATTTTGGCTTAATGCAAATGCCTACTTTAGTAAATAGAGAATAATACCACTTAATCGTAAATGTAAATAATAATAATAATAATAATAATAATAATGAGAGAAGGAAAAGAAGAAAAAAACAAAGAACAAAATGCATGGAACTAAATTAGCCCTTCCTTGGAAAATTTAAATCTTCAAAATTATGTATAATTTTGTTTAGTTTATTAAACGTTTATTCTTATTTTAAAAATTTACTATACAGTTATTATATATATATATATATATATATATATATATATATATATATATATATATATATATATATATATATATATGCTTTTTAGGTGAATAAATCATATATAAAAGCACAATGTAGGTGTATTTGTGCGTGTCTGTGCAAGCAACTCCTCCACTCCCAGCTAGTCTGATTTCAATGATTCCATGGCTCATTCAAAAGACCTAGAAAAGTTAGGCGCAGGGAACGATTTTCGTTGAGCTTTGATTCAGGGTTGCCAGATTATGCTTTGTTAAAAATATATATTAATATATTTATATATATATTAATATTAATTAATAAAATATTTTCATCGTTGATTTCATGGTTCAAGAGGAGTAACTATCTTATCATTTTCCTTTTGTATCCAAAATCACAGTGAACGTTTTATTATAAACTAGCTTAAAATCCGTCCTATCGGGCGGCATTTAAGCTAGCTGATGTGGAGGACTCTTGGTTTGGCCGTCATAACAATAGCCAGAGAAGAGTAGATGCGATAGACATCAATAAATTACCGAGGAACTCAAAATTGATAAGTATTGGATTAATGTTTAAGCTAACCTTTTAAAAGTTTAACGATAATTCTTCTGCTGCCACTTAATTTAAAGGCGATTTGATGTACGTAGATCATTATTTTCCGGACAAAATATTATTTTTATTTCATGGTTGACAGAACAGGAGACAGTTTATAACATAAAATTAATATACTGTTTTAAGGTGGGAAAATAGAAATTAGCAATAGTTATATATTTAAAGTTAAATATGTTACAGAAACATAACAGCTAATTATGAAATCTATATGAATTAATGCGAAATTGGAGCTCAAATCTCTCAAGTATTCTGAGATTAAAAAGCCCCAGTTTTATTTTACAGTAATTTAGTAGTTACTCAACCCTCCATGAAGTCAGTTGAATGTACACCGTGCTAGGAACAAAAATTCCCCGAGCACCGGCTAATATCGGTTCCGCTGGCCTCGGTGCGAGCAGCGATCCCTCTTACATGTGCAATAAGAGGGCGAGCCCTCGGGCAGCTGTTCCCCAGGGCTGACACCTCTCAGTATAAGTTTCCTCAGTCGAGAATCTGTTCTTTGACGGAGCCGCTCCTGGGCGGACTCTATCCAAAGATAGAGACGCAACTGAGTGATGATAAATAAACGTGTTACAAACTACTAGATAGTAATTTGGTATTTACTCGACCCCACGTCGTTTTGTGACACAAGATCGGTTCAATGTGGGGAGCCCTTTCCCGAACAACCGGGCTAGAAGAAAAATTATCCGAGACCCTACAACGTGAGCTTTCTTGTTTAGCCTTTTTTTTTTTGCTGTTTGAAGTAGTGTAGAACGTCGATATTTGATTATCACGTTATCCTTTTTCGGGTTAGATATGCAATTTATTTTAGCTGTTGCTTCTCTTGGAATACATAAATTAGTATCGTTTCTGTTGACACAGTTCTATTTGATCCTGTATCACTGGTCCCGGAACTCTGGTGAATGATAGTCCTTTCTGAGATCTACAATGTCGCTTCTCTCGGAACCTTTTATAACCAGTGATCCGAAATAGCAGTTGTCTACAGATGAAAGTTTACATATTTCTGAACGTTTTGAACACAGTGTATGTCTTCTAAATATAAAATTATTCATCTGAGGAAGCTACTTAAGTACATGAGTTGGTATGATATTGGTTCTTTTTAGTTTTCTAGCAGCTTGCGTTAGTCTATCGGCACGAACCAGATTCTACAGGGTGATCCGGAATTCTTGACACCCTAGCTCTTTCTTCCAAACTGTAAGAGCTCTTGTCAGACATCTGAAACAGAAACTTATTTTATAGTTATTTTCCAAGCGTAGCTTAGACGTTGCACAAGGCCGAAAGTTTGTGGCACCCAGTGATAATCGAACATATTTTTTAATCGGTATCACCCCAAGAAAGGCACTAAAGCCACTGAGACTAAAGGGGTTACATGGGGGGGGGTAATTTGGAACAGAAACATTAATAATGAGTGGGGAGAGAAAAGAGTAATCAAGAGAACAGTAGATAGCGACTGATATTGCATTTACATTTTTGCAGATTAATATTGTTTGGAAAGCATAGAGGCGTTAAGGAGTCCCAAAAGCGAGAAGTGTGAAAGAAAAAAATCTTACCATAGAATTTACCGCTACATCGATCCAGCTCAACTATAAATTGATGCGATCTCGACGCTAGTCTAGTCCTGCAAATAATTTTTTAAAAGTCATAGCTTATCCGAATAATTACGATGAAAGTATTTATAAAAATAAAAAAGAGAAGCAACCTTAGGGCGTTGGGAAAGTCACTGTAGCCGAGCCGCCAGATCAGGACGAATAATATTGCTGATTCATCTTTGAATTTTATCTAGAAGCTTAAAGTAAATAGCAAGGGCACCAGACTATATGTTGCAGTAATATTCTAAGCAGAATGGCATTCTTCTTTCCAGTTTATTTAAGTAAAAGTAAATATTTGGAGGTTTTTGTTGCTTCATTTAACAATACCGAGCTATCAAACTCGGAAACCCTGTTTTTTGTTAGTTTTTTTTTAAAGATAATTTTCTTTGAAACATGTTTAATATTTTTTAACTTTTCCATTATCGCTGTATATAAAGTATTTTTTCAAAATATATTTAGAAAATAATTTTTTTCCTATTTTTCGAAATATGTTTTTAAAATATTGCTAATTTTATTAAACAATTTTTTTCTCCAGATAATATTTCATTACACATAAGTTATCATCAGATAATTTCTACGTGATATGGTAATTTCCTAAGCATAGATGTGATAGGGAAAAAAGTTGAACACATTGGGCACGCAATGAGTATTGAACCTATTACTCAGTCATAATTGTTCCAACAAGCTTGTTAACCATTACACCGCCTCGTGGGGCCCAGAAAAGTATGTTATGTAGATATGACGAGTCTTTCGGACCACTCTGAATATTCAATTACTTTATATGCTGTAATAGATCAAATAACTGATTCATGCAGCAAAATATTTGACCTGTTTAATATTAATTAGGCATTTGGCTTTTACGATGTTTTCAGAATATGTGCCATAACTACTTTATATAGTAAGTCCTGATAATAGTTTCTGTTCTGAAAATATTTAACTAGAATCCTACTATTTCGAACACCTGGTAGGAAATGCTGCTTGTTTTTCAAGATCATTCTTATCCCAGTTATAAATACCTACGTCATCAGAACTCGGCTCTTCAAGAAGTCGGAGAGCCGAGTTCGAATTCCAGTGGAATCCATTAAATTCACTTGCGTGCAAATACTCTTGGGAAAGGTATGAATCCTCCTCTTCTCCCCTCCAGTTATGGGTAAATAGCAGGTCAGACCAGGTTCTATAGCCTTTGATGACATCTGGTCTACGGCAGCAAGAAATTGCACACTACTGTCGGGAAAAAAATCTGCCTCGTCAGTCATGTATTGAAAGATCGTCTAAGTGTGTATCACGCATGGCATATAACTGAACTGACATCAGAATAGACTCTCATCAGCACACTGGCTAAGAGAGGAAAAACAGGAAAGTTGTTTTCTTTTAGTAGATTCGTTTGGGAGATTGTAGGCTGAAAGATCAGTGAACATCTAATATCTGCGCGTGTAGAGGACGTGATGGATAAATTGTCGTCTAAATAAGATAACAATGAAAATAACTCAGACATCTCATTTAACAGATATACTTACGAAAATTACATTAAAATATCTTGAAATATTAATGAGTAAATTTATTCAATAATATCGTCAGTGGCTGCAACAACGGCCTACAGATATCTTCGGAATCTGCTGCATTTCTTCTGGAAGATCTACTTGTTTAAGTAGATGAATGCTGCCATAATCTTTGCCTTCAGTTTATTTTGGATGTTCAAAGAATTTTCTTTTTTTTTTTTAAATTCTCGCTCAACTGCACCCCATGCATAATAATCAAGGGCGTTGCACACTGGGTAGTTAGGCAGTCAAATTTAAGCGGTGATATGGTTCTCCTGCGTATGTGGTATGATGCAGAGTCTTGTTGCCAGACATAGGTTCTTTCAGCAGTCATCCTCTTGGCCAAGGGCAGCATTACCTCCTCAAGGCACTTGATGTAAGCCTCTGTGGGGAGTTTGAGACCCTCATTAACAAATTCGTGAGTTCGTTTCTGACAGAACGATCAGAGTGATTTTTCCGAAATGCTATACCTTCGTAATCACCATCAGACTCATCCAACCTTTTCCGAATTCTCTGCCCTGTCCTCAGATTGATATCCAAACACTCGCCGTTTCCAAATTTCTGGCGGATATAATTTCGACATTGTGCTGATTTTCTCACACCCGGTGCCCAGCACACCCGACTTCTGAGCAGTCCACAAAATCAAAAACAAACAACGCGCATGTGCGAAATTAAAAAAAATAAAATGGCGACAAATTACCAATCGCACTTTGCATAAGCGCTGTCTAGGAAGAGTTTAAAGAGATTGAGGCTCTCAGTACGTCTCTATAATCCTGATGAGAGTTGAAATAATTTGGTACCGTGGTCTTCACTAAATATATACGATTAGGTGTTCCTCTGTTAGATCTATAAATTCTTTGGAGTCAGCTCTTCGAATAAGGTTTGTAATAGACGGTGGTTTACGAAACAGAATTTTAACTTCCACTTCCTGTCAGAATATGATGGATCATGACCTACGCTCAGTACTTCAAAAACTCTGAATAGCATTTTTCCGCCAAATAGGCATGGCTAATGCTAGCCTCCACGTGTGTGATTCTTTGCAACATATCGGACTTTCAATTTCAGCTGACATGAAACTGAAAAATTATATTGAATCAATTGCTAAATCTGCAGATAAGAACACTGGTTCATTATGTCATACTAGACCATTTTCTCGCTAGAATCTGTCTTGCATATTTATAAGTCTACCATTAGTCCTTGCTTTGAATATTGCTGCCACATCTGTTCTAGTACTTCTGCTATATATTTATTTTCTTGATAAAATCCACCGAAGCATCTACAATATTATTGTTTCTGATCTGGCATCTCGTCTTCAATCCCTTTTCTAACCTTTGTAAGTAGCTTCGCTGTACCTTTTCTATAAATACTGTCATGGAAAATGTTCTGACGAACTTTTCCCTGTGGCATCTAGATAGGATGGATCTAAGTTCAGTAACTAGATTGGCGGCAAAGTATCATTATTTACATTTGAAATGGCTAGATATAACCGCAATTTCTATGCTAATAGCTTCTTCTATCGCACTTCCCCCTTGTGGAAAATTCTTCCGGCTTCTTGCTTCCCAGTCAACTTTGATCTTCAAAAATGCAAATGCAATATCAACCGTTATATTCTGTTTTCTGAGTTCCATTTTTTAAAAAATAATTTCATGGTAATTGTTCTTATGATTTTTCTTCTATAGTACGTATACTTTATGAATTTAAAGGGAGTACTAGATTGGTGTCAAGGTCCCATCATTTAAAATTTGATATGGTTAGATGCATCTGTAAATTATTTGATATGTTTCTTTTCTCGCCTGTGGAACTCTCTTTCGACTACTTACTTCCCAGTCAAAATTTATCTTCAATGATTTCAATGTAATGTCAGTCATTATCTTCTGTCTTCTTAATTCTTATTTTATTGTCCTTTCTCCTTAATAGTAGTTTTTCTCATATTCTCTAACACCCAGAAATCCCTTGCTACCGCGTGGCTTTATTATCTTGCTTGATGTGAATGATTAAAAAAATATTTTGGTTCGGCCTACAAAACACAGAGGTCAATGCCACAAGCAGACCAGCTAGATTCCGACGTCACTGA
>CAHIKZ030005362.1:2237500-2252500 GCA_903632075.3 Acanthosepion pharaonis
TTCGGGATTCAAACCAAATAAAAAATAATGGAAGTATACGTAATATAAAAATAGTTTATCTATATATATATATATTTGCACATATATGATAGCTGGAAGCACTCGGATAAAAGTTTCCAGCATAAGGACCATTAGATATCTATATATGTGAAACATTAATTGTATAGATTATAGAACACGTTTGAGTATATCCATTATATACAGGTTCAAAACGGGCACCTTGTGGCGGTGTACTGTTTAGCAAGCTTGTCTTGCTGAGACAATTACGACTGAGTAGTGAGTTCGATCCTCAATGGGTGCCCCCTACTTCCGGCCTTGTTCCACATCAAAGCTACGCTTGGAAAATTGCTATACGGGTTCAAATCAGTAAGTTTGTTTCTGTCTCTCTCACTTTACACGCACACATACAGAGTCCTACACACACACACACGCGTGTATGCATGTATATATATATATATATATATATATATATATATATATATATATATATACACACACACATATATATATATATATATATATACACACACACACACATCAACACACACACATATATATATATATACACACACATATATATAGTATGTTATATCAATGAATAAACGTGTCAATGTTCGAGAGCTTATGCAAATAAAAAAGTGTACAACGATGTCAACACTAAATGGCGACAGGCTGTTTCCTTTTTTAACACAATATTCATGACTTGCGAATTGTGCTTTAGCTTTGTGGCCTTTATAATTATTTAGGAATTTTGATTGATCAGGAATACAATTCCTTAATAGGCATTTAAATTCGTAAATAATATTTGCCCTATTTAATTTTATTCTAAGAGGTGAATTATTATTTTCAACTATAAAGTTAGTTGTTTAAGAAATGGCATTCCTGATCAATCAAAATTCGTAAATAATTATATAGGCCACACTACAGCATGTTTGACACGCAGACTCACTCTACACCTTTCTGACCACAGCTCAATTAGATCTCATTTAAATATTCATGGGAGCCTACCGGACACAATTCGTAACATGCTTGTTGACAATAAATATATAATAGCATCATCTACATGCAAAAAAAAGGCTAAAAATAATGGAAGGTGTATTAATAAAAGAAAAAAAACAACTTAATAATATCAACTATGAACATGGACACAATATGTTGACCGTGTTTCCAAAAATGAAAGCATTACATAAATACATACATGGAACAAACTATTACTTATTTAACACTTAAAATAATTCATCATTGAAAATGGCTAAATGTTTATCCCATATGAAAATAACATTCCGGACAGTTATTATATAATTTATCATCTGAAAAGAAAAAAGAAATTGTAGATCGCATGAGAAATTGTATAAAAACTAAATCAAAGCTACTTGTCTGTCGTATTCAATGCAATGTACATGAAAGAAGGATTGCTGCCTAAACACATAAACACACACACACACACACACATATACACATATATATATATATATATATATATATATATATATATATATATAGTGGGTAGCAAAAGTATTTAACACATTGGTTTTTCTTACATATCTAAAAAAATAACAGATCAATTTCAACGAAACTTATAGGAAATATTTAAACGAACATTCTCGATCAAAACATAGAAGGAAAATTTAAAACTACTGTTTAGAGAAACATTTATTAACAATAAATAAAATAACCGATATGCAAAAGTATTTAACACCAATGCAAATATTATGCTAGAAGAGATGTGTCGTCATGATTCCTAGCCATATTGATATGATGTGATATGTCGACCAATGACAGCACTGCACGGCACTCAACTGGCTATTAGATAACAGCTCTGAGACACTGCAGCTATTCTGTTGCCACTACTGCAAGAAAATGATGAAAACAAAAGAATTGTCAAACGACATGCGCAAGAAGATCATAAAGAATCACAAATGGTAAGGGATATAGAAAAATCGCTCAAGATTTGAATTTGCTTGTGAGTACAGTTGATGCTGTTGTTCGAAAATGGAAAAAAATCGATACTATTGAAAACATTCAAAGGAGTGGTCGTCCCCATATCTTAAATGAGGCTAATGAGCGATACATTTCCCGTACTGTGAAGAAAAATCCATTTTCAACTCGTCGAGAAATTTAGAATGATTTGAAAAATGCGGGAATTGAACTTAGTAAAGATACAATTAAAGATCACTGAATCGTGCAGGTCTCACTTCAAGATCACCTAGAAAGACTCCATTACTGAAACGCCGACATGTACAAGCCCGTTTGAATTTTGTAAAGAAATATGAAATTGAATCTAATGATTTCTGGGAAAAAGTAATTTGGTCAGACGAAACGAAAATTGAGCTTTACGGACGAAACATGCGAACTCATCTATGGAAGAAAAAAGGAGCGGAATACGAGCCAGCAAATACCATCCCTACAGTCAAACATGGGGGTGGAAATATTATGATGTGGGGTTGTTTTTCCTCAAATGGAGTAGGATAAATGTAAATCATAGAAGGAACAATGCATGCTGCAAAATACACTCAAATTTTGTCAACTCAACTCTTGAACAGTGCCTCATCTTTGGGAAATTGTCGTGATTTTGGATTTCAGCAAGACAATGACTCGAAGCATACTGCCAAAACAACTAAGAATTGGTTTAATAATAATAACATTAATGTCCTGGAATGGCCAAGCCAGTCACCGGATTTAAATCCAATCGAAAATTTGTGGAACCTATTGAAGTTACGAATTCATAAAAGAAATCCATCGAATTTAAACAAATTGAAGAAAATTTGTGAAGAAGAATGGGTCAAAATACCAACAAGTACCTGCAAGAAACTAATTGAAGACTACGAGAAACGACTGGAGGCTGTGAAGCAGAACAGAGGCTACTGTAATAAATATTAGTAAAGTGTGTTAAATATTTTGCATATGGGTTATTTTATTTATTGTTAATAAATGTTTCTCAAAACAGTGGTTTTAAATTTTCCTTCTGTTTTGATCGACAATGTTCGTTTAAATATTTCCTATAAGTTTCGTTGAAATTGATCTGTTATTTTTTGAGATATGTAAGAAAAACCAATGTGTTAAATACTTTTGCTACCCACTGTATATATATATATATATATATATATATATATATATATATATATATATATATATATAAAATAACAAGACAAAAAACGCGGATTGCTTGTTCGTCGTAAGAAAACGCAGTACAGTTTTGACATAGGGGATGCTAATTTGATTAAAAGTGAGAATAATCCACTGAGATGAAAATGTCTAGGAAGTGGCACGATCGCTGATTCAGCTGCGGCAAATTTTCGTCCATTCTCTTACAACATTTCTCTCCATTCTTGGCAGATTGTATATTGTCACAGTGTGGGAAAATTCAGGGAAAAAGTTGATGGAGAGAAAGAGGAAAAGAATACAAATGAATTTTGTTAGATTGGAACAAAAAATTTCTTTGCAAAAATTTTGAAACGTATCTGCGTCTCTCAGTTCGTGCGCATGTGTAGACGTGGAAACATGAACAAAGCCGAGTCTAATGAAATCCTAACGAATGGAAAACGTCACAAGAAATTTCCCAGTTTGTCACACACACACACACACACACACATATATATATATATATATATATATGTTGCATCTACTCACATATATTTATCCACTAAAATTAACGGTTAAGTGAGATTGATATATATCAATATATATGTAAATAAAGTTTCGAAGCATTTTAGATGGCAGGACCACATACAGAGCAATCATATAAACGTACACATCTTATGACCAGGCAGCATTAATAAGCATATATATATATATATATATATATATATATATATATATATATATATATATATATATATATATATATATATGTGTGTGTGTGTGTGTGTGTGTGTGTGTGTTTTGAGTAATAAAATAATGTGAAATAAAAAAAATTAACATGTTTAGACACCCTGGTTTGTATATTAATATTTTAATGTTTTATTATTTTAATTAGATTACTCGACTAGTTTCAGTCAACTGGGTCATCATCAGGAGAAATAAAATTATGCTTGATAGTAGCAGTGAATTACAGCAATGAATGACTTTCTGAAGAAAATCAACTTTATCTGCAGTTTTCATCTGTTTTTTTTATCGTTAATTTTGGTCATTCCTTGTGTGGGTCAATTGGAATCGTTTAATTATTTTTTTTTAAGATAGACGTTAGATAAATTCATGCAACTATCTTTGGTCAGTTTGACAGTTTCATTGGTTTCGAGGATTGGGGATGTGTCTGTGTTAAGTTTATATTTTCATTTACTTCTTCGGGAGAGTGTATGATGTGTGTAAGTGCATATATCAATATGGGTGTGCGTATAAGTATGAAATCTCAACTCATCCGCAGGCGTGTCTGTCTTGTGTGGGTGAGAAATGTGGGTAGGGCTTGATTTATGTGGTTTTATATTAATTCTATCAATGCTGTTAAATTTGTAATTAATCCCGTCTGCATGTCGTGTTTTGAGGCGCAAAATCAATTTGTCTTCGTGGTCTTCAAAAAATTTTCTACTGTTAACTTTTCAGTCCTTTTTTCTTTGTTTTTTTTCAATTATCGTGAATTTGGCATGGCTTTTAAAATTACATTTTTCTAGGCGGAAATATTGTTCTACAAGTAATGATCTTTCGTGGGGAGCCTACTTAATTCGATTACGATATGCATTCTATGAGTTATATTATGCTATGACTTCTACAGGTAGAGTCGTAGTAGATTTTTAAAAAAATAGATTTAGTGACTGGGCTAGTGAACGAATTGTGGTGTCTAATGTGGTTACATATATATATATATATATATATATATATATATATATATATATATATATATATATATATATATACGTTATTTTTGGTGGATGCCCATAATTGAGTAGAGACTGCCGGAAGGCTCATAGATTTCTTAATTAAGATTTCTCGAATATTCAAGTCAGTAAACGAAAACATATATACAAGCACCGTGTGAGGAACATAATTTCACAGTTTCAAAAGATTGGCCAAATATTTCTCCTCTCAAGCTACACACCTTTCTTCTTGACTCACAATGTCTAATATCACATATCTCTCCTATTAAAGCAAACAGTGTTATTCATTTTATGACGGTCGTCTTCGAGTATAGAATCCATAGGTTAGCAGTGAATATTTTGGAGACAGTAGGAAAGCGTAGTTCAGGTTAGAAGTGGATATCGCAGCAAAGTAGCAGAGCGTAGTACTTCCTTCTTTCATCTTCGCTTGATAAGTTGGCACTGGTCATTCGGGTAGGAAAAACAAAAACGGCCGCCTTTATACACGACGGATAGAATGTTCTGCGGCTTCCGATTGGTTACCCTTCTATTGGTGGACTATAAAGGGAGTTAAGTCATTTTGACTGGCTCACTAGTTACATACATATACACAAAAAACAGTAACAAACAGAACTCTTGAAAATGAAAATTCATATAATGTTCCCTTCCTTCTCGCATGCCATAAGTACCACTAATTTTCAGCGTTAACACATATGCAATCTACTCAAAAACTCCGATATGAAACTTGAAAACCATTGTATTAACAAACCGTTGCATTCTTCATTCGTGATGCTTTTCTAGAATGTTAATGCAGCTTCGTTCAGTCCTTGTTTGTTTCATGAGGTTTTCTTCCTTCATTCTCTTCTTAAGAAGTTGAAATGCATGCTTTATTGGGTTAATGTCCGGTGATTTACTTGGCAATTCTAAAACTGTTCACTTTGTTCTCCTGATGAAGTCCCTTACAATTATTCTCTCTGACAAACGTAGCGATACTGCTTTTTTATACAGTATGTGATTTACATATCACTACATCTCTCTGAACCTAAGAGGGTTTTTTTTTTTTACCTATACTTGATGTTTGAATTCCACGAACAACCTTGGGAAACATTATACGTCTCTCAGAGTGAGTTTCTTGATTTCTTTTTATAGGCGATCTAGGTTTTAACTGATTCTCCTCTTTTCAATCAATGTGACACCTCTAGTCACATTCATCGTGGATTGTTCCTCTTTATTACTGGATACACCCATTCTCGTCACACTGTCCTGTTCTTCACTTTCATAACTCTGCAAGTCTTCATGACAACACTAGATACATTCATCCTTTCTTGTGCCGTCTCTTCTGCTTCAGTTTTTCTCCTCCTTTACTTAACTTCCTGCACTTTTGCGGTTCTAAATTGCTCTTTGTGAGCCAGTATGCCCTGTCTATTTTTTGTTAACATAGCTGTGTTGAATCCCTTTTGCACTACAATATTCTCCATTTCAGAACTTGATTCCTTGTCCATTCTGCACCACACACTTTCATCCGTTTCAAATGACATGGTAATCAGAGTTTTTATTTGTTTTCCCATCATTGTGGATGGGCTTTTTCTTCTGCCTGCAGTCGGAATGGCTCTGTAACTTAGGAGTATTCTGGGTAAATAACTCTCTATATCACAAGCCACTGGAGAGAATGATTTAATCCAATTTTTACCGTTTGAACCATTCTCTCTGCAATTTCTTTTGACTGTGGGTGATAAGATGGTATTTTATATGGAATACAGCCAATAGGTTTTAACCTAGCACATAAATGTTCTTCACAAACCGCAGGTGCATTTTTGGATATCAAGGTTTTGAGAATTCCATTTCTTGAAACACTATCTGCAACACTGGCTTCATAGTAGTGGCGTTTCTATCCGCGACTTTAATAACTTCAGGCCAACCTGAATACGAGTCGATGAATATCAAAAATAGTCCTATAACTTTAATATATTCATGATCCATATGTACTCGTGTTCCACGGTTCCATTTCATTTGGCATTGACTGGATTTTAATTTGTCAAATTGTCTTTATTTCTGTACCCTTTGGGTACTCATTACAATACTTTTCAATGCTTTTGAGTTGGCTGGCCACCATGTACATAACTTTATTCTCATTCGCGTATCCAATATACCTCCATGTTTATCATCCTGTAAGGCTTTAATTACTTCTTTTCTCAGAGACTGTAACGGTACTATGATATCTCCATTACATATAGTTCCTTTTTCTATAGTTAATTTGTCTCGACTCTTTATAACGCCTCTAAGTTATATAGCAATTACTCCATTTTTTCGTTTTTATTTTTCTATAATTCTCTTTAACTCAGGATCCTTCCTAATTCCAAACCTTAGCGGATTTAAGGGTAACACGTTTGTTTCTATCCAGTGCAAAAACCTATCCTCAGAATTTTCACTTGCTTCAAATGTTTTCTAAATTTAACCGTCATATAGAATCCACATGTGGAATAGTATTTCCTTTAATATATACCATGTCAAAGTGGAACGCCATAAACTTAATCGCCCATCTTAATATCCTGGAAGATGTAATATTTTTCAACACTCTTCTAGGGTTGAATACAAATTCAAATAATTATGATCATATTTTAATAAAAATTTATGTGCCCCTTAAAATCACCAATGCTTCTTTTCAATATTCGAATAATTCGCCTTCGTCTATATTAGTTTTTTAGTTAAGTAATATACAGGGTGATACACCCGCGACTATGTTGCGGCGATAGCACAGTCACTGGCATCAGTTGTAAATTCTTTTTCTAAGTCTTCCAACATTTTGGTATAGAACATGATGGTTTTTTTGTTTATGGCCTCACGCTCCCCTGAAGCCTAAAACATATCAGTAACTTCATTATCTTCTCCACTAATTCTGGTGTCCGTTAACATTTTTACTCTCGTCGACGCTGAAAAACACTAAAGCAAGTTTTCCACATATTCCGGATCCTCCATTGTAATTAAGTAACGAACTGGTGACGTCATATTGTTATAAGAATTTTTTCTGACAGATGTAGTCTCGTCAAGAGAAGGAAACTCACCGTAGGTATCGCGATACTGCCATTTATAGACTATACAATTTGTGTATCATTACAAAACCCTTTGTTGTTTTACCAGTATGTTCCGGGTTATTTTCCTTCGGCATGATATCCTACCACCCGATTAGTTTGGATGAAATTGTTTTTAAATTAACAGACAAAATGTGTCTGTTGACATCTGACTTCATTCTGTTGCTACCATCATGTGTTACATCATACTTATTATAAAACCCAGGTTGTGTGTGTGTGTGTGTGTGTGTCTGTACGTTTATATATTGGATCGGATTTACTACATGTTTCAACCGATTTCAACAAAACTTCACAGGACTACGTAAAATTACCTTGCGGTGGTTCTCACAACGCCAAAAATTGGAAAAAAAACACAATTGTTTTTGCACGAAATCAATTTGGAAACACGATTAAGAGGCATTGTGAGAACGAAAGGGGGACAACTCATATGGAGTTATACTTATTATAAAACCCAGGTTGTTTGTTTGTGTGTGTCTGTGTTCGTTTATATATGGGATCGGATTTCCTACATTTTTCAACTGATTTCAACAAAACTTCAGTTTTTTTTTTTTTGGCAGGTAGTGTTTCTATTGTCTTGCACACTTTTTTCTTTATTTTTACATTCAGAATGCTTTAAAAATTCCATTTACAAGACAATTGTTTCTAATAGAATTCTATTCAATCGGTAGACTCATAACGATGGAAAACAATGTCTTTGTTTGAGTTTGACCAATTCGTAAAAAAAAAAAACAAAAAAAAAACTAATTAAGACATGCGTGTCCGTCAACCTTAAACAATAATCTTTGTCAATTTTATTTTTCAGTCTTTATGATGGTCAATACTTGATCTATCCCTCACTGTTACATCCCCGGGCAACGCCGGGCTCTACTGCTAGTCATCAATAAATATGAATGAGCTTGTTACAGAATCAGTCATGCAAGCCCAAACCAAGACTGCCTCCATAATACTTCACAGACGAGCTGTTATGCTTTGGACCATACACAGATCCTTTTTTTCTCCACACTTTAGCATTTCCATCAGTTTGGTAGAGAATAATCTTGGTCTCATCAGTCCATAATTTTTTTTCCAGAACTTTTGCTGCTCAGCTCTGTACTTCATTGCAAATTCCAGTCTGGCCTTCGTATCCTTACTGCTGATGAGTGGCTTACATCTTGTGGTATGGATTCTATATTTCACGTAATATCATTCGGACGATGGATTGTGAAAACTTCACTCCTGTACAGTCGAGGTTTGATGACGTTACTGATTGTCATTTTTGCTTTATTTCTCCCATTGTTTCTGTCATCAGCTGATGTTTCTTTTCTTTTCCATGTCTGTTGCTCAGCACACCAACAGTTTCTTTCTTCTTCAGGACATTCCAAATTGATTTGTTGGTTATACCCAATGTTTGTCAAATGGCTCTGATCGATCGATCTCTCTTTTCTCAGCTTCAAAATGGATTTCTTTTCCCCCATAGTCATCACTCTCGTCTTCATTTCGGTTTATCCTCTTTAACATGAAATGCAAACTTTACACGAGAAGACATTTAATAGATGAAATGTGTACTCTATTGGGTTGTGGTACGTTGATTTACTTGGCCAGTCCACTGTTCGCTATTTTCCCTTGATGAGATCCTTTGTTGTGTCAGCATTATATTTTGGATCATTGTCCTTTCTATCGATTACTTTGGATGTATATCTCCGTGGATTGACAGACAAAATGTTTCTGTAGGCTTCTGGCTTCATTCTGCTGCTACCATCATAAGTTACATCATCAATAAATACGAACGAGTCTCTTCCAGAAGCAACCATACAAGCCTAAGCCAAAACACTGCTTCCATCCTGCGTCACAGATGAGCTTGTATGTATCATAAGCAGATCCGTTATTTCTTCACACATTGGCATTTCCATCACTTTGGTAGATATTAATCTTGGTCTCATCAGTTCATAAAACTTTCTTTCATAAATTTTGTCGCTAATCTCTGTAGTTCTTTGCAAATTACTATCTGGCCTTCGGAATTTTATTGCTGATGAGTGGTTTGCATCTTGATGTATGGCCTAAAATCTCTCGAAGTTTAAACTGAACGGTCGATAGCGGACAATTCAACTCATGCACTGTGGAAGTTGTAGCTGATGTCATTGACTGATATTTTGGAATTTTTCCTCAAAGCTCTCACAAAGTTTCTGTCATCAAATACTGTTGTTTTTCTTGGCCGACCTGTTCTATGTTTCTTGTTCAGTGCGACAGCAGGTTGCTTTTTCCTCATGACATTCATAATTGTTGTGTTGGCTATACCCAATGTTTCTCCTAATGCTTAGATATATTTTCCTTCTTTTCTCATCTAAAAGATTGCTTGCTTGTTTATTCCGATAGACAGTTCTCTCGTCTTGATATTCACTTATCCATTTTAACAAGAAATGCATATTTTACAGGTGAAACCCGAGGGTAGAAGCTAGACTAGTCATTCAAATCTATTTAATGTTTAATCAATCAATCTAAATGCAACATCAGGGCAACGAAACACCTGCTATTCCCGTTGTCCAAAGGTTTTGCTCACTTGAAATAAGGGTGGATTCAAACAAAAGGTGGTATATCATAAGTTGTTTAACGTATCTAAATGTAAATACGACTAAATAAAAGGTGAGATTTTGCACACTTGTCGCTTGCTCATCATTTGTTCTTAAAACCAAATGTCTTCATTGAACAACAACGTTAAAGGAATTGGACTGGCGGTTCCAGAAATATTAGTGGCGATCGTGTATATATATATATATATATATATATATATATATATATATATATATATATACAGATACAGATACAGAGAGAGAGAGATTTAATGTTAAAACCTGAACATGTTATTTTTATTTTATTGTATATTTTCACACGTGTATTGAGCATATTTTAATATCACTGTTTCCTGGTCTGATTTAATTCTGATTATCAAAATTTTATGGAATATATAAATATTTAAGTATAATTTACATATATACATATATATATATATATATATATATATATATATATATATATATATATATATATATACATATGCATATATATGTATATATGTGCATAATATATATAAATGTATATAATATATATGTGTATAATGTATATGTATATATATGTGCGTGTGTATGTGCGTGTATATATATATATATATATATATATATATATATAATCAGAGAAGAGAGAAGAATCACGTAAAAAGAACAGATACTTCAGGAAAGAAATGTTACAAAGTCCTACGACTCCGAGACTGGTTCAGTCCCCAGCAACCCATGAAATTTCAGGGCGAAGATCAGACTCATTAATTGTCTCCGTCCTCACCCAGACGCCTAATTTTAATTTTGACTTATGCACCAGCATCTATACCATGAACATATGCATATAATAAAAAAAAAAATCTTGTGTCCTACGAGTTGGGTAACCAACGAGACTTAAATCACACACGAGAAGTATATATATATATATATATATATATATATATATATATATATATATATATATATATATTATAATACATATAAAATAAAAATGTATATAGTTATTAATATGTATATTATTTATATATAGTATATATATATATATATATATATATTATATATATTATATATACGTATTATAAGTTATTATATTGTATATACATAATATATATAATATATATATATATATATATATATATATATATATATATATATATATATAGATAGATAGATATATGTATATAAAAGTTTAATAGTCAGAGATGAATCAGACTGTTGTGCGAGAAAGTGTGCTATTGGATTAATTAACAAAGCGAATAGCAATACAACATAAACACATAAAACAAGTTTAAAATAACCATATAAGTCTTCATATAACATCAATTGAATATATATATATATATATATATATATATATATATATATATATATATATATATATATATATATATTATCGGCTTGTGTCCTTTATACTACTGACAATATGATTTTCTCTTTTAACTCTCTTCACTCACTCTTATTTTATTCTGTTTCTTCTTCACTACATCATGTAATTTTCATGCAATTTCCAAGACATCGTTCTTCCATTTATGGACTTTTATACTTAGAACAGATAGTCAATGTTCACGAGAGTTCAATACTCGTTGACCTTTTTTCTTTTCCTTTCTTTTTTTTTCTTCCACTTCTTTTCATAGTTGTCAAAGAAGGCGCCTATCCTTCGGCAAACTCTATATTCACAATTCGATATTTAATACAAATGAACAATTTGAGGAGTGGAGAATGGTATCCGTATAAGTGAGCTCCGAGATTAAGATTTCCCCTCCAAAATACCAAAATAAATTTTTCCAGACTATGGCACATATTGGAAAAAGCATCTGTGTTAATTAATTTCACTCATTACCTTTCGTTGTTATCTTCTGGCCTCCTCTCTCTATCTTTGTCTATCTCACCTTCCTCCCCCTATATACAGTATTATATATATATATATATATATATATATATATATATATATATATATATATATATATATATATAATAATCGACTCTCCTTCGAGATTCGACGTATGAGGTCAAGCAGAATCAGTTTCCAGGAAACCGACAGCCCGACACCGGCACCGGCACATGAGATTTGATTATAATGGAGAAGGCTTCGTGCAGGACCATCCACACTTTTTGAAGGGACGAATACAGAGACCTGGTACACTAAGTGCCACAAGGCCCCCAAACGACCGTTCGCAGGTTTTTAATTCAGAGTTAATATATGCAAACACACATACACATACATACTGATGCACATTCCTGAGGATTAGACGGGAAGATCCGTCTACGAAACTCTGTAGTCGGATACTGAAGATAACATCAGTTTTATGTAAGTGAACAAGCTTTACTCATCTTTCCTTTCTATGTGCCTTGAGCTTTCAGGACGTAGGCGATCACGGCTCTACACCTCCTTCATCTCTTGCAGCTCTCATCATGTTCCTTCCCTCTATGACCTCACCCAGACCACGTTGTGTCATCCATTTACCTAAGGCCGCTTGGTATGCCATGCGTTGTTTTCCCTTGTCTCTTTTTCCCTCTTTCCGACCCGTGAGTATCACATTCTCCAGTCCCTCCTTCCTCATTATGTGTCTGAGTAACTTCAGCTGCATCTTCCTTATGTTAAGTATAAGCACCTTCCTTGTTTGCCTCCTCTTTAAGACCTCATCATTGCTCAAATGCTCGGTCCATTATATCTTTCTATAGAACCACATCTCCGTCGCCTCTAGTCTCTTGTTCATCTTTGAGGAAATCTTCTAGCATTTAAGGAAGGATAGAACAATCAAAGCTAATCTCCCAGATATTAGGATCAAAGAGCACAAGAAAAAAATATCTTAACTTTTTATGTGCCATGTCTTTTCAAGACGTAGGTGACCATGGTTCTCCACCTACCTCATCTCTTGCAGCTCTCAACATGTTCCTTCCCTCTATCACCTCACCCAGACCACATTGTGCCATCCATTTGCTTAAGGCCGCGAGGTATGTCACGCGTTGTTTTTTCTTGTCTCTTTTTCCCTCTATTCGACCCGTGAGTTTCAGATTATCCAGTCCCTCCTTCCTCATTATGTGTCCCAGAAACTTCAGCTGCCTTTGCCTTTTGTTAAGTATAAGCCTCTTCCTTGTTTGCATCCTCTCTAAAACATCATCATTGCTACATGCTCGGTCTTTGATATACTCATCATCCTTCTAGGGAACCACATCACTGTCGCTCTCGAATCTCTTCTTTATCTTTGAGGAACTCGTCCAACATTCGCTGCCGTAAAGAAGGACTGATGTCACGTAACAGTTCAGTGTGATTCACTCATATTAATTCTATATACATACATGTTTCACACACATATGAGACATTGTTTGGGCTGCTCGATATGGTGTAATCGTTAGAAAGCTTGTCTCGCTAGAACAATTACCACTTAGTAGTGAGTTTGATCCTCACTGGGTGCCTCCTACTTTCGGCCGTGTGCCACATCTAAGCTACGCTTGGAAAATCACTATGGGACAATGTTTCGCGAAAGGAAAAAAAAACTCAAACAGGTTACTTCTGGAAGATAATAGATTTAGGACAAAATATCTCAGTTTTTATATATTTTGATATTTAGTGATAAATCATGAATAAGTACATATAAATTTCTCGCTGAATTTCGAGGATGGGGAGTTATCATAATTTGCACTATTTACATTCTGACTATTGTCCAATTATTTGTCATCTCAACGTTTCATCATTCCATGGTACAACGCCATGATAACAACAAGACTGAGGACAACAGTCCGAATGTAAAAGTCCAAACAGTAAATATACATCTTCAATTATATGTGGTTCCTCAAGATTTCACCAAATCCTCGGCAATCTTATCATATTATCTCTTTACGTTTGGATATAAACTTAGTGCTAATTATAGTAGTATTTAGATTCATTTATTATTCATCTTACACACACAAAAATGCACACACACACACAAACACACACACACACACACACACACATATATATATATATATATGTGAGAGAGAGAGCCAACTTCCTTTCGTGACAGTTACATTTACTTTCTCAGAAATACACTTGGGAGAAGTATGAATCCTCCTCTTATTTCTCTAGCAAGTAGTCAAATCACAGTCCAAACTGATTTGTCTCGCTGTGTCTAGAAACCAATATACAAGAGCAACTGTGAATGAAAAACGGTACGTGACACTGATGCGAAATATACTCAAACTGTAACTAAGACACGCTAATCATAAATGGTTTTCGAGATGATGGACATGCTCGAACACAGAGAGACATGCTTAACATATGAAATCACACTGACTTCCTGTGTAACTTCAAGTTTTAACACCTCTGATGATGAAGATGAAACCTTTGATTGAAACTGGATAGAAATAGTTCTTTGGAGTGATGTCCAGATGTAAAGAAAAAAAATGAGGTTAAAAACTACTGATTGTTAGTTCAGTCCTTGATTTGAGCAGTGGTTGTGAGTTCAATCCATGGTTCAGAGATTATGTACATGAAATCGGTGGAAACTGAAGAGGTACTAAAAATAAGAAGCTGACGATATCCTTAGACATGGGCAATGGAACGAGAACTGTCTACCCCCGTAGTTTAAATAGAGGATTCTGTTCAGAATT